>PVHP010005838.1:0-63217 GCA_004024765.1 Zapus hudsonius
TCTCTCTCTCTCTCTCTCTCTCTCTCTCTCTCTCTCTCTCTCTCTCTCTCTCTCTCTCTCTCTGCTTGAAAATGAATAAATAAAATATTTTTAAAAAAGACTTCATGTATCTCTTTACTTCACTTGCCTGTTGGCTTCCTGTCACGTGAGAACACAGCTTTTGTTCCCTCCAGAGGATTCTGCATTAAATTGACATCTGAGAAGCACAGATAGCCAAACCTACTGACTCTTGATTTGGACCTCTCGGTCTTAGCAAGTATGAGAAGCACAGTTTGTTTTTCTTTTGTTTTGTTTTTTGCTTGTCATAAGTAACAATAAGTCTCAGCTATTCTGGCAAGGTAATATTAATGAAAAATAAATATCTATAAAGAAAAAAGCCACAAATCTAGGTTAATTTTGAATTATTGAGGGGAAAATACCTATCTGTTTTAACACATTAAAATTTTATATACTACACAGCAGAATTCTAGGTATGTTACAACTTCAACAAATAATTATTTAGTCACACTAAATACTGGCATATTGCTAGTTAATGATTGTGGTGGTTTGAATCATGTCTCCAATAAATCCATATGTTTTGAAAGCTTGGACCTCAGCTGATGGCAATTTTGGAAGTGGCACCTGCTTGGAGGAGGTGGGGACTGTTATAAGAATAAGTGATATAACAACATCATCAATGACCAAATTTGTCCTTCCAGGCACAAAGCTCCTAGAAGCTTTGGAACTTGCTAGAGATAAGTATCTTCTATTTGATACTGAGACAGCTATTGACTCTTGTTTTCTGGACAAAAACATTGATATTTGAGTGGTTACTGATATTTCATAACCCCAAAACATCAAGATTTGTGGAATGACTAAAGTTTCTAAAAAAAAAACATTGTGATCAATGCATGCTCCCTAAAAAAATCAGGACATAGGGGCTGAAGAGATGGCTCAGCGGTTAAGGCACTTGCCTCCAGTGCCTAAGGCCCTGGGTTCAGTTCCCCAGGACCCACATGAGCCAGACCCACAAGGTGGTGGGTGGCCCTGGTGCGCTCTCTCTCTCTCTCTCTCTCTCTCTCTCTCTCTCTCTCTCTCTCTCTCTCTCTCTCTCTCTGCTTGAAAATGAATAAATAAAATATTTTTTAAAAAAATCAGGACATTAATGTTGAGACCAAAACACCAGAATTGGGATATTTATTTCCATCCCCCAATTTATCAGCCAGGAAAGCAGAAGGAAAGAGACAGACAAAAGGGGGAGAAAGGGGGGAGATTGAACTAATATTGAGCTAATTAATCACCAAGGGCTAATAATTGAGTCAATCTTGAATAATTAAAACTTCCATAAAATATTCCAAATTATGGATGCAGACAACTTCCTCATTGGTCAACATATTATGTAATGGACTTGGGCAGATGTACAATGATAATGAAATCTCCCTTGTATATTTGCCTGGGCATCTCTAATTTATCTATACTCAGGTTTATTTGTTTTATAATTTAGCAAAAGTATGTTAAACCGGGCCCTGTGTTTATAGACATTTGAAGAAAAGTATCAGAAACCTAGGACTTGCAGCTTGTATTTAAAATGGGAGGAGCTATGTGGCATTCAGAACCTCCACCTGTGGAGTTTGACACTAAATTCAAGAAGATAATGCCAGAATTGAACTGAACACATTTGATATCAGAAAGTTGTGGACGCTTGAGTGGAGAAGATATCTAGTTGACATCAGGACATAAAATAAACCTTATTTGTCATTGGAAATGTGGTGAGGTATGACAGCTCAAAAAATATTAGGGTAACAAGGAGACATAGTGATTCGGAAAGAAAGCAGAGTAAATGTGGGCTTTGATGTTTGGTTTGTACGGTGACAAAAGGAAGATAAGTAAGAAGATAGTAGTATTTGTTGTTTTATTTAAAATATAGCAATAATTCTCACAGAAGTGACTGAGCTAATGTTACTCTGTCAGTTAAGGTAGTAATTAGATGCAAACATTGGTTCTATATAGTCAAGTTCTATGCTCTTAAATCTAAACCATTGGATTTAGAGAAAATAGAGAGCCCTGCCTAATGTTCAGTAAAGGCACATCTGGCAGTGTAGAATAAAGTGGGATAGAGAGAGTTTGTGTTTCTGAAGTAGTATCATGGTATACTGACCAAATCCTAACTTTATCTTCATGTTCACCACAATATTTTTGAAGACATCCTCAGTAACTATTAGGTCAACCATGGCAGAGACCATTTTTCTGGTTTCTACTGTGTTTTTGGATTATGTTGGATCTTTCAATAATTAAAAATAAATCTGATTTGTCATTTCCGTTTTCAACTCTGCCACGAGGACTAGGACCTCTTTTGGCTTGTCATTAATGCTGTCCATTTATTTTTCAAAAAAGTTAATGCAGTATCCCACACAAACATGACTTCTAGGGGATCGGTGAGGTCAAGGCCAGCCAGGGACTATAGAAAGGTTTATTGAATAAAGGGATTTCTATGCAAGCATGAGGTACAAAGTTTGAATGTCTAGTACCTGAGTAAATTCTGGACAGATGTGGTGATCCACCTGTAATCTTAGTGCTTAGAAAGTGAAGACAGGATATGTAGGGTTTTCACTAAGGTGGACAGCAATAGAGGCTGATACCTGACTCAATAAGTACAGAAAGTAATGCAGACAGACACCTCATGCCAACTTCTGGCCTTCACACATACACACACATGTAGATGTATACCAGCTCTTGCATATAGACACGCATGCACACACCACTCCCATGCAGCATAAGTAAAACCTCCAGAAGGATCCACCTCCAAAATTTCCCACTGGTTGATCATTGAGCATGAGACTTAATCACAAACACATGAAGCTATGGAGAAAATTTCATATCGAAGCGACCACAATGCCTTTCTACCTATCCTTGATGCATAGTTTTCAGGCTCTCCACTTATCATCATTATGCTGGCGTTGTGATGGGTGAAGCATCCAGTGACTATTGTGTGGATCGATACTGCTACACCTCTCATGTTCCACTGGACAGTATTTTTTCTTATAATATGTAATCTCTTAAATGGGGACCTTCTAAGAATTATTAATATTCACACATGACAACATATGACCAAGTAGTGTTATAAAATAGTCAAATAAATGACTCAAACCTAAAATACTTGAGTATTTCCTCTAAATGAGATCAATGATAACTTGATATCAATTGGAGGTTTTTTATCTTATTACTATTACCCCTCTTTTGTCGTTTTCTCCTCCCTAGGCGCTGTGGGCCATCGGAGGAGGGAAAATGGAGAAGCAGCGTGAGCCCGGAGCCAAGCTGTCCCTGTCCACTGTCTCAGGGCTGGGGCCCACAGAGCTGGGGGGGGGAAGGCACAGGGGGATCCTATGGGACACAGAGGGGAGCAGATGCGTATTGTATATCCACATGGTTCTTTATTCAATTGGGAGACTTACACTATATAGGAAAAAGGGGGTAGGGGCATGGGAAATGGGGAAGGGAAAAGGAGATTGGTTGATGGGGGTGGGGAGTTGGTAGCCTGCAGAGGGATAGGTGGGTGGGACAGGTGGGTGGGAACAACCTGAGAACACCTCATTTGGAGGCCATGAATGACGGGAAATATGTGATGCTAGCCACGGTCAGGTCCATGGGGATGGGTACAAGGAAGTTTTGCTGATACCCAATGCCAGTCCTGCTGTGATGGGAATGCTGGTTTCCGTGGCCAGCCCATGGGGGTGGGAGTTAGGGTAGGTAGAGCTTGGAAACGCCTACCGAGTTGCCGGGGTTTAACCTCCCTCATACACTCTTAACCCTTTGCTCTCTGTGCCCTCAGTAGCAGAGCCAACAGGTAGTGCCCAACACTCTTTGGCATTCCTTCTTAGTCTGCCAGTCACAAAGCCTCCTTAGGAGTTTAAGAAAGTGTAGTGCGTGCTATGATGTAAAAGCAGTTTGTAGCCCAGAAGTTTTGCCATATTCCACAATGCAAAAATATTCAAAATTGGATCTGGGTGCAAAGTCCATAGTTCCTTGGTGCCCTACTCTCAGAAGCAATTTAGGTAATTTTCATGAGCAGAAATCTTTATATAATCCCAAGTCCAAGCCCTGAATTGTTCTGTGGCTTCCTGTGCTGGGTGTTCCTGTCACCATAATGTCCTGAGGTGATGTATATACAAGGTCCTCACCATCCTGATGCTACAAAGTTTGTCCTTGGCTTTCCAAGTATATGCTACATAAATTTATTTTCCTAGGTAATTACACTCGTCTATACCTTCAAACCAAGTCTTTTGAAGTATTTTTGTAAATAACTTTGGATACCTATTGAATAACTTAATTGATTTTAAATCGAAAATAACCCAATGTCTCCACATGAAACAATACCTCCTGACAGTTTATTGCTATGACATAGGTTGATATGCACATGGAAATTGATAGCCTTGCCTGGACATGGATTTGATTTGATGCTTTGGTAAGTGACTTTTAGCAGTTTTTTCTTTCACTTGTCACAGTCTTACAATGGAGGACTTAAGAAATTCAGAGCCTATTGTAAAATAAATTGTTTGAAAGAATTTTCAAGGTCTGGGAATAATGCTTTTGGCATTCAAAACTAGTTTTGGAAACATGGAGTAAATGGGTAAAAGTTTCTTTCGAGAACAAAAGTACATCTTGAAGGAATGCAAACTTATTAATCATGTGCTCTAGGAAACTTAACTCTGCTATTGACATTGATTTAAGGCTTCAGATGCACACTATTTTTTTTATTCTAGAAATTTCTTATTCCCCCAAAGAGGGAGTGAACAGTTTCTTCCAGGTGCTCACTTTATTTTTTGCCCACTGAGGTTTTGATTAGAATGTTTTTCAAAAAGTCATGGTGTCTCGGTGAAAAATATTTGGATAATTTATTTCAGGCAAAGAAAGATCATTTCTGAGTGAAACACATCCTTCCCTATATAGATTGTGAAAACTGAAGAATACAGGTTGTTAGAATGACGAGGTTCTAACCACTGATGAGGTTAGGATTTGAGTCCCCATTCCCTGTGGTATGCTTCATCTCCCTTAAGTAACCACACTTGCTTTTTTCTGCTTAGGGAACTGAAGTAAGAATGATAATGGTTGGCAGTTAGTGCTGTGTGTGTGTGTGAGTGTGTGTGTGTGTGTGTGTGTGTGTGTGTGTGTGTGTGTGTGTGTGTGTGTGTGTGTGTGTGTGTGTGTGTGTGTGTGTGTGTATGGCGGAGGAGAAAGGGTGTTTTAAAATCTCCTGTTATCTTGTGCAAAGGATTACAAAATCATTTGTCAATAAAGTCATATGAGTCACATTTTAGATTTTAGCTAGGTTGTACAGATAGCTAATTATCTTCTCTCATATCTATAAATAGCAACCAATATTTAAAAAATCTATATTGTGATTAGGTTTTGAAGTAAATATGAGCTTTCATCTCTTAGTTTCAGGGAAGGGAAGGCATATCTCAGCAATGTTAGGTGTGATCATGATTGGTATTAGCAAACCTATGGGCAACCATAACACCAAACCATTAGCTTCAAGCATATGGAGGGATGGAGTCAGAGTTGCACAGGGAAGAGGCTCCTGAAAACCTTCAGATTTGGGTTCTGAGCAAAAAGGAAGTAACTTGGCCTGACTTCTGCTTTATCCTCTACTTCCTTTACTAGAATGTCAGACCCTTTAAGACTGCTGGCTCAATTCCATCTGATTGCTCATTGGCTGTGGAAATAAATGAATTCCTCTCCATGATGAACTATAGGAGGAAATCAGTAAATAACACTTGCTTGAAGGAATCAACCTATGTGCATGTGGAAACCTTCTTACCACACTCAGAAACCAATAAGATAGTTATTAAGCCACATTTCATTATTTAAACCAAACTAGATAGATATCCAAAGAAACAATTACATGTATTCATTGACACTTTGAAATGTGTCTCATCGAAATTGATGATCGCTTAGGATCTGGGATAAAATAACAGTTAACATACATATTTCTATTATATAAATGGATAGTATTTTGACTAGGTTTTCAGTACCTGGCAAGATTATTTGCATAAGACTGAATAGTATTGGGCTCATGAATATTATTGCATGGTTGGAGGTGGTAGACCAAAAAAAAAATAAAAAATATATCAAAATAGACGAGATGCTAGTTGGAAAGAAGGGGTTAAGTCGAGATGAGATAAGGGTGTAAAAGGAGATTGTCAAAGATCAGTATGATCAAAATCACTATTTACATGTATGCAAATTGCCCTTAAAAGAGTTTTTTTAAAAGTAAATTTTTGAATAAGTAGGATTAATACAAACATACAATTATAATCAAGCACAAGTATCTCTTTTTGTTTATGTTTTTAAATATGGCTTCCATTTTCAGTTTCCTTCAAATTTCTATCACATAGGTGTAATGGTTTGCTCCAAGTGTCCCCCACAAACAAATAAATGTGTTCTGATTGATAGATCTCAGCTGATGGAAGTTCAGGAATTAGAACCTCATTAGAGCTGTGTTGTTGGGGATGGGTTTGTGGGTGTTATAAGCCAGCTTCCCCTTGCCAGTGTTTGGCACACCTTCCTGCCGCTGTTTGCCATGTTGTGGTGGAGGTGATGCCCATCCCTCTGCTCATGACATCATTTTTCCTGCCAGTATTGAGTCTCCCCATAAGCCAAATAAACCCATTCCTCCACAAGCCATTTTTTTTTGGGGGGGGGGGTTCTTTCTGTGCAGCAACAGAGAAAGGTGACTACAACAATAGGGCTGGTCTATTTACTGTGATTGCTAATGTGGCTGTCCAGCCTTCAATCTCAGTTTCCAATAGAAAGATGTTACATTACTTATAGATGTTGGAATAAAGGAGACTTGTCTAGATTCTTCTCTGATATGACTTTAAACCTTCATTGCATCTTTATATATTTACTTCCAGGGCAGTATGCAACTTCAAAGATGAATAAGAAAACAAGATGAAAATTTGAGCTAATATGCAATGTGAGAGAAGAGAAACTGTCTCATAATACCTTTAAAAGAGATAAGGAGATAAATAGAAAAAAATTAAAGCAATATACTTCAACAAGCACACTGCAAACTCCCTGAAGGAGTGCTCATCCCTCTTCTATTTATTGTCTTTCCACACGCCTCAGAGTGGCCCAACATTGCAATAACCTAATAGTCTAGAGAGCATAAGCCAAGGCCTCCTAGAGACACTAGCTGATGAGACAGCTACCTTAAAGACAAAAGTGATCTTCATTCCAAATGCTTTCGTTATGATATGATTGCCAACCTAAAATTCTAATGCGTCCATCTACTGGGGAAAGAACCTACAATCTCAGAGTTATAGACAGATTCCAGAATCTCTTTCATGTCCATACACTTGGACTCCAATCACCGAGAAACTCTGCACTTTATTTAAGTGAGTCTGGACCACTCTCCTGGACCTCCCACTTCCGCTCCATCCCTTTGATGGACTGTCAACCTTAAATACTACTCTGTCATCGTCATCTCTGTTCATCTTTTCCTTGTCAGCAGGCAAGGGGAAGTGGAATCAGTCACCCTCATCCCTCCCACCTGACAGGCAGGAGCCACATCAGGGGGCTTTTCCATGTTGCTTGCATCCACAGTCAGGACTGTGACAGCGTCTCTCACATGGTATACTGCAAACAATATTTTTTTTCAAAACAGTCAACTTGTATACATACTCATAGGAAGAGCCTACTTACTTTTAGGAAATTGCCCTAAATTATCCTAACTCAACATCAATTTCAAGAATACAAACCTGACCGTGTCCATCTGACACTTTAAAATTCTACCAGTAAGTTTTATTTAGGTTATGTAATAAAAACACAAAAATAATTTCATATTAACAGTCTCATGACCTACCTATAAATTTTATTTGTGGATCTTGCCTTTTTGTACTCTTTCACTTAAATGTTTCAAGTTGTTTTCTTTACCTTTGCATCTTAAGTTTACAGATTCAGATAAATTTTTGAAACTCCCGCTTATGTAATTCTGAATCCCTTTATACCATATAATGGACTCATATGACCTTCAGTTTCTCACATCAGAATAAGTTGGTAATCACTATTTGCTTTAATAGAGCATTTAGTATTTGCTATTCCTGGTAAATTATACATTTGGTGAGGCCAGAAAGCATTACTGTCTTATACAGTATTATATAGTGTTAAATTAGCGCAAAAAAAAAAAAAAAACTTTTTGAAATTCATTATTTTCTAGCTAGCAAGTCAAATCTGGTTTTAAGTCTTAGTAACTTGTTTCTGTTTTCAGTAGTTCTCTCATTTAGGCTATATTGTTACAAAATAGGAAAAATAATATCACAGAGCTTGAGAGATGGCTTAGTTTAAGGCATTTGCCTGCAAAGCAGAAAGACCCAAGTTTGATTCTCCAGTACCCACATAAAGCCAGATGCACAAGGTGGTACATGTGTCTGGAGGCCCTGGTGCATCTACTCTATCTCCTTCTTTCTCTTTTTCACTCTCTCTCTCTCAAATAAATAAAAATTAAGATCACACATTTATATCACACATATACATATGTATATGTACATACTGTATATATTATATAAGCTATAATTTGGTTGTTTTGTTTTATTTTGCATGTGCTTGTGTGTAGCAGATGTGATGCAATGTGTGCCCCCGAGTGCTCAGCAGTCAGAGGGGATCCTCAGCTGTCCATCCCCTCAAGTGCTCATCGATATGCTTTCTCAAGACACAGGCATGTCACCAAGTTTGTATCGTTCATTTCTCACAAGCCCCATGATTCTCTAGTCCCTGCCGCCCACAGGATTGAGTTTATATACATGAGAGTCATGAACAACTATTTATGGGGGTTCTGGTTAATCAATCTCAGACATTCTCAGGACCCCTCAGTCTGTCGTGCATATATAAGAAGTGCTTGTTATCACTAAGTCATTTTTTTCAGCTGCCATAAAGATAGTTTTGACCTGAAGACATCGTTTTAAGTCCAGCTCTGAAAAAAAGGGATGCTAACAACAGTGAATGGATGTATTTCCCTATTCTCTAGGCCTGCCTAAGTAGCATATATGTTTTCTTTTCACTCTGTTGTCTCTTCCCTCAGGGCAAGAAAAAAGAGAGACAAAGAGAGAAGAATAGGGATTTATAGATGCATGAGAGAGAGAGAGTTATATCTCTTTTCTTTTCTTTTTTTTTTAGGAAAGCCAAAAGGATCCTACAGCGTGGGAGCTGATATAATCTTTCTCCCATCCTCACATGGCCTCTTCCAAAAGAAGCCTACTGTTGCAGTCAGATTTCTAGTTGCTGCACAGAAAGAACCCAAGCAAAGGTGGCTTGTGGAGGAATGGGTTTATTTGGCTTAAGGACTCGAGGGGAGACTCCACCCTGGCAGGGAAAACGATGGCATGAGCAGAGGGGTGGACACCACCTCTGCCACAGCACTGCAAACAGCAGCAGGAAGGTAAACCAAACACCGGCAAGGGGAATCTGGTTGATAACCCCCATAAGCCTGCCCCCAACACAGCTCCAGGGAGGTTGTAAAACCCAAACTGCCATCATCTGGGGATCAATCAAACAATCAGAACACATTCATTTGTTTGTAGGGGACACCTGCATCAAACCATGACACCTAACAAGGATTTGATGGCTATATAGTTCATCTTACATCTCTAGGCAGAATAATTGATCTTTCAATATTAACATGATAACCTTGATCTTCCATTGAAGTTCCTGTACATAGAGAGATAGTGGACAGAAAAAAATAAATAAATTGAAGAGGTATTAAATGCATGGTTGGAAGAAGATAGCAGATCCAAAGTAATGGCAAATATTTTTGAAATTTAATTTTGAAAAAGGATTATGTTTTTTAGTATGGAGGTTGAACATCAGTTTAAGTGAGATCTTAAGAGAGCCTAGTAGGACAAGCTATATACTATGGACTTTACTTTTAACGAATATATTTTTCATGATTCTTGAACAAGGTGAAGAAATGAAGGGATCTTATTAAAATGATGCAACAGGGGCATGGAGACATGGATGGTTCAGTGGCCCGAGACAGCCTCAATTTGAATCTCCAAAACCCCCACAACAGCTGAACATGGTTGTCAAGTCTATAACCCCAATCCTGTGGGGAGCAGAGACCTGAGAATCAGTGAGATCCATTTAAAGCAAGTTCTGAACTCAGCAACTGGCTCTGTTGCAATGAAAAAACCAAAGTGTTGGTGGGGATACCAGATACTTTCAGCCCATGCGGTTGACCAAAGGTGAGAACATGGGTTGTCTCATCAAAATATGTGGCATAAGCCACAAATGTCACCCATATCTCACCACATATACTACACACATGAAAACAGACATGGCAACCTAGAAGCTCTTTGCTTTTAAAGAAAGCCTTTAGAAAGCAAGAAGCAGAAGGAGGAGGAGGAGGAGGAGAAGGAGGAGAGAGGGGGCTGGGAAGGCTAGGACCAATTTCTTTCTAGGTGTCTACATTCTACTGCAGACCTCCTCTGAATTGAGGGCAGTTAACACTTGGATATATTTTCAGGACTTTACATAAGGAAAAAAATCCTTTTTCAGCTATAGTAAAACTGTAGCAGTTCCAATCAAAGGCATGCACCTACTTTAATTCAAATGCAACCCTCTTGAATGAGAAGTTATTACACAGCTGAGTGCTGAGTGCCCTCACATAGATCAGGGTGAATTCCTCAACAAGGGCTTTTGACTTCAAATAACTTTGAAGACCTTGAATGTTTCAGATTCCTCTGTATTTGTGATTGGTCTGGTTATACTAGCAGAAAGTGTTTAGAATTGAAGACTTTGCCTGTGAGTCATTTAGAAAAGGTAAAAGGTTTTATCCAAGAAATCCTTGCAAAGCTTTTCATATAGTTTTGCTGCCTGATACTCATCAGCTCAGAAGAAAGCTCTGCACTGCTAAATATAACCATCTGATTGATGAGTTCATTCCTCGCCCCCAAACCGTGTATAGCACAATGAAACCAGGCAATGAAGAGGTCAGCAACTGCAGATTGGTACTTACCTACAGTTTATTATATTTGAGAAATGATTCAATATGTTTGTACAATTGACAGAAGAAATTGTCTACTTTTCCATTGTATAGCATGGCAACCAGAAACAGGCATTTTCTTTTCAGTGGCTGAAGTTTCAAGTATTCTTCACAAGAAACTTTGATTTTTCATTCTTGAATATAACTTTCATTATTTGTACATTTCAAACGATTTTGAACACTGGAATCCAAGGTTATAAATTACATGAGAATGCCTCTACTCTGGAAGTTGTTGTATTATCCTCTGAATAGATGTGATATAGGCTAGGGAAATACTTAATGCTATTGCTTTAGTGTCTTGTGCTGTTCCATCATACTAAACATACTAAGTGCTGATGTTTAAGTGGCTTGTGTTGGAAAATAAGTCCAAGGTTGAAAATTTTACAGAAAACTAGGAATTTGATGTGTGAAAATGATTAAAATAAAAATTTCAACACAGGGTAAATTAATTTAATACTGACATAAAGTTTAAATAAATGCAGTATTCACAGAAGAAATAATTATGTCAAAACTAATATGTAAGTAAAATGAACAATTTCAAGAAGCTTAGTTTATATCCAACAAAATGCGAACATTATTGACATTTATTTGGTTGTTTATCAATAGTTCACTGCCAGATTTGTGAAGTCTACTAAAAATATACTCTCTTATACTTTGAGCACAGTCTGGTACTTTACAAAATAAAAGCCGAAAAAGAAATAAAAGGGAAATGAACATAAAGTGGTTCTCCCTGCTAGGTATAAAAATTTATGAAAATAAGGTAAACATTTTTAGCATTGTAAAATATTAGTGTTATCAATGAATTAATAGCTAAGATTCTACAGCATATAAATACAGGAAGATAGTGCCTTACTGGGTCTGCCATGGTATAATGGAGTTATAAGGTAGGTCTCAGAAACTAATGCCAAAAGGCTTCACACCTGAGCAGGTACTGTCTTAGATCTCCACTGAAAGATCACCCACTGGACTAAACTTGTGGAGGGAAAAGCAGTAGATAGATATGCTTAATGATATAATGGAACATGCTTTTTTTTTAAGTCGTTCGGGATGGATAAGATCAGATTAATGTCCAGAAATATCCATTAGATGGTGGGAAGTTATTGAATGCTTTACATAAGGAGTAGGAAAGGAAGTGAATTGTAGGAAGATGAATGAGATGGTTATTGGGACTTTGGGTGAAACGGAAGAGAAGCAGCTTGATGAGTGGATTACAGTCAAAACCTTCACAGATTAAAAAGAGCAAGGAGGAGGGAGGATTCATTGCAGTCACTTGTTTCAGCCTTACAGAAACGATTCACCTTAATGACTAGTATGATGGGGAGGGTCTGTGATTTCCTCCAATAGCCATTAGGCTTGGGTTCATGGTAGTTATTTGTGGGGCTCAGGAAAACATTGATTACTCTTGGACTATAAAATTCTGTTTTGCTTTAGAGATATGAAAATTCTCTCCTGTCTTATGTAGAGAAGGATAGAAATGTTAAGCACCACTCACTAAGCTGTAAAAGGTCTGAGGAACATGTGATACCCTACTTAATGGTTGTGCTGGGATGTTTTTGTTACTAGAAAAATTAGTATAGAAATATAAGAATAAAAGAATATAAGAATAAAACCCTAATCAAGATTTATCTAGAAGGGAACTTCTCTGGCTCTCCAGTTTCCCAATGATCCCAAGATACATTTTAATAAATAATTTTAATTTTAGCCCTTTATAATTTTCTTTATATTCACAGTTTTATCCTCCAGCTGTTTCTGTTCTAGATGAACCTGAAATAGAGAGAACAGTCCAGAATTTGAAGTTCTAACTTTCATGGTCATGAAACAATGGGTCAGAGAAAAGCTGAAGCTCCAAGATTCCCCTGCCCTTCTCTCATTTCACCATGAAGGCAGACTCCTCGGTGACACTTAAAAGAAATCATTCCTCATTCAAAATTCATGCCATTTTAATTGCAGATTTATTAACAAACCGGCGGCTTTGTATTGATTTCTGTAGGCTGTTGTGGAAACTGGGAACAGGCACAGAGCAACCTTGTAAGATTGATAAGCACTTCGCACTAAGTGGTCAGATGTTGTTACATGCAAACACTTGAAACAAACGGAGCAGAGCACATCAGAGAGGTGTGGGTGCAAAAGGTACTGTCGAAAAAAGGTGAGAAAAGAGAACATAGATAGCTGAGACCCATGCTTTCATATGAGCAAAATATAAATCCTCTCATGGATGCAAGTGACACCGTTTATCAATTCTTAATGGCACTCTTGGGCCTACAGTATTAGATGTTTCTGAAGCAAAAGTGACTCCCATTCTGTAGTAGAGGCTAGAAGAGACAAAAAAAAATCAAAGACCGAGAATCTAACATATCATTGTCCATATAGTGACGGAAATAAATGGTTGCATAGCTATCCTAACAACTTTTCAGATAAAACTGGAAGATTTGGCTACTAGTGCATATAAAGATAAATATTCATAATATGTGATTAATACAATGATTAATACCTTCATTCGTTTTAGATTCATATTTAATAATTTGGGGGAATTAAAATAGAGATGCCTAGTGTGTCACTATATTTCAGCTTTCAACACTCTCATCCATGTCAGTAATGGACGCTGATCCCAATTCCCTCTATTGTCCACCCTCCTCATCTCCCTTTCACAGGAAAAGCCCTTCTAATTCTCATCCTACAATAGGAATTTCATGCACTGCTGGGTTTTTTGGTTTGTTTTGGGTTTTTGTTCATTTGTTTGTTTGTTTTTGTTTTTCGCCCTGGCTGACCTAGAATTCACTATGTAGTCTCAGGGTGGCCTTGAAGTCATGTCTATCCTCCTACCTCTTCCTCCTGAGTGCTGGGATTAAAGGTGTGCACTACCACACCTGGCCATTGCCCAATTTTGACTCCCTGAGTTGCATTATTGTTACGTGCACAACCACGAGGAAAATGACCGGACTCACCTGTGGATACACCACTAAAGGAGATTCCTGCCCTCCCCCAACAGTCATCTGGTGCCATGGTGGGTCTCATGGACCTCTCCTTGATCTCCTTGATTAAGTAGTGATGGACTCAGTCTTGAGCAGGTAACCATGTCTTCTGGGAGCTTATGATTAAAATGGCCATGTTTTATCCAGAAGACAACATTATCTAGATCTGCACACAGACAAACATTTCTGATCCAACTGTTCTCACATTATTCCCACTCACTCATCACACTTTTTTTTAATCTAATAAAAACATAGAAGTAATTTCAAGAAAATATTTCCATATCATTAATATGTTATGGTGACCACAGATCCAAGACTCCTGTTTGATAAGTATATGCACACACAATGGGGAAAATGGCTGGTACAATTTAAACCAGGGTCGTCACAGAAAACAAGAGTAACAGAAAAACTCGCTTCTAAATACCTCTAAGTTTCCACCTTTACTAGCCTCTACCTGTTGGCCAAGGTGAACTTAACTCTCTCTTCAATATGATTATACTTTGCAAAAGTTTCTTTGTGATCTGGATGCTGGAAGGTTCTTTTCTTAAAAAAGTCAGAAAACTTAATATTTATATTTTTCTTTGTCTCATTGAAATGTCAGTTTTCTATCATCCAAAAAATATCATTTGCAAGTCAAAATGAATGTGATTTATTCACAGAAAGGCAATTATCAAGAAAGAATGAACCTCTGTCATCGATTCTCTGTGAGGCAATAGAAGTTCTCATAAACCGCAGCTGGGAAAGCGTCCTTCAAAAATATCTATGTCAATATCTATATCTATATCTATATCTATATCTATATCTATATCTATATCTATATCTATATCTATATCTATATCTATATCTATATCTATATCTAAATCTATATCTATATCTAAATCTATATCTATATCTACATCTACATCTGTATCTATATCTATATATCTATCTGTATCTATATGTATATGTATCTGTATCTATCTATATCACCTTTCTATCTACCTATACCATCTCTATCTCTCTATCTATCTCTATCAACTATATCTATATCTATATCATATTTACATATATATGTATATGTATATGTATATCTATATCTATATCATCTATATCATCATCTAGACCATCATCTAGATCATCATCTATATCTAATATCTGTACTTTCTACTAGTACTAAATGCCCTAAAAGTTTGTTCCCTCTGAAACCCATGTTAAGATTTAATGGCCATTATAACAGTATTAATTGAAACCTTTGAAATGTAACTGCAATTTGATGAGGTCAGAAGAATGGGGCCCTAGGATTGCATAAAAGGTTTTACAAGATGGAGAGAGACTAGAGCTTGCTTCCTGTGTGGTACCCTGTACAATCTGGGGCTCTACAGAGTTCCTGCCAGCAATATCATTTCCAAATGTGTCCTCTTGATTCTGGAGTTTTAGAACTGAGAACCTTACCAATCATGTTTTTTTTTTTTTTCACAAGCTAACAAATATGTAGTAATCAACTATTTTCACAGAAAGCACAGTAGGGATTAACTCAGTCTTTCTGATTGCCAAAGTTCAATAAATCTTCCTTGATGTTTATAAAACAACCACATAACATCTTATTTTATATTCATAACAAAATTATCAGAATGAATGTGTTGTTAAATGTAGAATTTATTTGAAGGTATATGTGTAGTTTAAATCAGATATATATTTAATTGTTTTAAATCATATCTTTTAAAAATACATTTTAATAGAGAAAGGTCACTGAAATGACATTGTTCACCTCTGTACTTCTTGGGAGGAACTGAAAATGAAAGAGATGGAAAGACATTTTAGGTACCTACTATGTTAACTACTCTGTGTGTAATCATGATGATAATAACAGCATATGTTTTTAAGGAAGATAATTGATTTGGAGTTCAGGAAAATTCACCCAATTTCTTCCTTCTAAAATCCATGCAGCATAATTTTCACAATCCCCGAGCTTTCCCTTCCTTATGCCTCTTTCTTCCTTCCATTTTCCTTCCTTTCTTCTTCATTTTTTTTAAAAAATACATTTATTTATTTATTTATTTGCAAGAAGAGAGAAACATACAAGAGAAAGACAGAGAGAGTGGGTGCACTAGGGCCTTTTTAACCACTGTAAGTGAACTCCAGATGCATGGAATAATTTGTGCATTGTGATGTATGTGGGCACTGGGGAATTGAACTCAGGTCATTAGGGTTTGCCTGCGAGTGCCTTAACCGATGAGACATCTCCCCAGTCCCTCCTCTTCATTTTTAAAAGGATTTATTATGTATTATAATTTTATCAAACCTGTCCCGAATCTCCCTGTGTAGCCCAGACTAACCTTGACTTCATACAATCCACTGCTTCATCTACCTTAATGTTGAGGTTATAAGCATAAGGCTCCACACATATCTTGGGACATGTTCTCTTGCACAGACTGTATTTGGCAACCCAGGCCAGATCGGATGGATCATCCATACATACCATCATGCATACTAATGATCATGGCAATAGTTAGAGAAGAGATCTCTAGGAATTACCCCAACAGCATGTAATGTCATAGCTCTTGAATGACAGCTTCAGGACAAGATCTTAATTTGTCTTCACAGGATTTTGACCTTGACTAACCCAAGATGGCAGAACACATGCTTCCTTATCCCATTCTACAAGGGAGAACATAGAACATTCTGCTATTTTTTTCTGTTTCCAAGCTCTTGGGACCCATATTTTTTACCCTTGTATGTATATAGTTTATAAAGCATACCAATAATACATTCACTAGAGTAACTTACAGATTTCCTTCAGAAATACTGTAGCTTTAAAAAGAAACTAATTTTCATTTTTGAATGATGTTCAGTCAGAGAAGTTGCCAGATATATTCTCTCTCCTCTGATGAAAATGTTCAGGAAAAGAATAGCTTCATTGGGTTCTATTGTGCACAGATAAATGCACAGAACTTGATGGAAATGTTTTATTTTAATGAACGTGTTCACAAAATCACATTGGGATTTTTGTGATGACAACTGCATTATCTTTCATGCCCACATGTTCAAAGACAATTAACACAAACCTAATAATCCATTTAAATTAGAGTTACTTACTTTGTCTTTAAACTTCCCAGTGAAACTGCCAGTCTTTAGGACCCTTTACATATTTGAAAATGAACAGAATATATCAGTGACAGATTCCATACTCATGTATCCCCTAAAGTAATTTGGCAGAAAATACAATTTTGCAGTAAGTTTATATATTAACTTAAATTTTTTCAGTTCATATTCTTTGAGGCATATATCCAGAAACTCAACAAACACATTTTATTATTATTGTTGGCAGTGATAAAAATAATAGCAGATATAATCCTGTAATTTATTGAGTTCCTACCATGCTCTATTACTTGACATAATTATACTTCTCTGAACAATACTGCAAGGTAGTGTTGATTTTGTTTTACTTACAAGGAAGCAAAGACCAAGGTGTGGGGGGATAACTTAACCAAACTTAGTTTGATGTTGACATCTCTTTAATTGTAATGGCTCTGAACTTTCTGTTAAATAGTAATCTTTAATTACTCAGAAGACTGAGGTATCTAAGAGTAAGGAAATTGAAATTGTAGAAAGCCCATATTAGCTGATGATCATTTTTCCTGTCCTCCAACATCCTTCCCCATTACTTTCGAAGTAGAACAACATAATTTCATATATAAGATTTGACAATGTTTTAAGGTTATTCTTTTTTTTTTCTTTTTCTATACAAATAATCATGTCCTCCAGAGAAAAGTGTTAGCTCTTTAATATTTCTTTGTACTTCCTGATAAATCCTTTCTGTTGGCTATCCACTTAACATAGAGTCAATATTTGCTAAAGTCTAAAAAATAAATAGATGACTATATTTCTTGAATGACTCTCACACACACACACACACACACACACACATACACACACACACACACACCACAAAAGTGTAACCCAAAATGAGGGTATGCACCTTACACACTCGCTCCCCTGGATTACTGAGTACTTGAATGAGTAATACATAGTAGGTAGTGTGATTGATGCACATTGTTAAGAGTTACTGTATTCATTAGTGATGGTGTTCATTCCTGGAGGACTTTCCACAGACTTTATAAACATCATCTAATTTGTTTGTCCTTCTTTGCAAGACAATTTCTATAACTTAAACTTGGTATGTTTGTTTCAGAACATATGTAGTGAATTTTTAAAAAAGATATCTTTTTATAAATATTTAATATCCATAGTTTGATACACTGTATGAGCAAATAATGTGTTGGTATCCCCAATTTCCCTCCTCCTTGTCCCCAATCAGCTGCGTATCCTCCTCTATGGGCAAACTGGATAAGTCCATGGGGTAGGAGTGTTTTGTGATTTTACCTAACTATATGCAGAGATGGATTTTATACCGTCCTATTATTTTCTCCTAACATCATTACCAATGATCCATAATTAAAAATAGACACAACACACTAGACTTCTTTCTTTTTAAATCATTGGTAACTTTCTACATCCAAGTTGACTACCTGCTTGATCTTATACCTACGTAAACTTTGGACAGCCTTCTAGAGCATTTATTTGAAAAGCCACTTGCCATAGCTGACATGAAGGGGGATTTTACTTTGTCACTTACAACTTGGCAATTTCAATACTTAAGTGCTGATACCAGAACATCTTGACCTTATTATATTGTTTTCAGGACATAAAAGTACAAGTGGCCCTTGAAGTGACTGGAGCTGAGATGAAGCAGCCCCCTGAGAGTTTCATAGACAGGACTCCATTACTGTATTTCACCATGTCCTTTGTCTCTATGGGGCTTCACAAGATCAGTGTCTAGAACAACTATCAAGAATATCCTTGGGTGAGATCTTCAGCATATTGTAGATCTACTATATTACTCTGGCTAACTTCCTTGTAGGAATCCATAGGGAAGGATATACTGAACCAAAACCAAGTCTCTACCCAGAATTCTTGGATGAAATTAAGTTTGATTCATTCTAACTGTGACAGTGGTCAGGTGGCTGAACCACTCTCCTCCTCAGTGTTCTTCCTATAAAGTATATATAATAATGACAATCACCTTGTAGCATTTTGGGGTGATTAAATATTAATCTCTATCAAGGGGAAGAGGCAGCAGTAGCTAAACACTATATAAACACTTGTTTAATTTTCAGATGTTTTATATCTTTTTTTTTCATTAGCATTAACAATGATCCTATTTAATTTATGAATTTAATGGGATCATTGTTAATGTATCTATTTCATGGAAATGTTTTGTACCTTGTCATAGAAAGTTTTTTTGGTGCCATAGAAAGTAAGTCTATACAGTCTGGTAACCTCTCTGTCCCAGCTACTCACAGTGATGTTGTAATGACAGACAGATGACACTTAATTATTGTCCTCACCTTTCAGAGGCAGTATTTGAAACGTGTATCCCATGCCATTCTCCACATCCTAACTTCATTTAACATTAGAATGTGGATTGAGGCCACTTCCACTGAACATTTTTTATCAGTTTCTACCTACAAAACTCGCAGGTTTTATTCACCTTGAAATGGACATTATAAATGATAACCAATGATAATGTTTCATAAACTGAACTTGTTGCTATATGCAGGATTGCCAAATGTTACAATCAATCATTTCTTACTATCACTTCAAGGCCTCACTGGACTGACCCCCTCTGTAGTCCTCTTATTAGAGTGACCCGTCCCTATGGCTCAAACTAGGACAAAGCTAACTCTCTCTAATTTTTTTTGAGGCCTGAACTTGGCAAGAGGAACAATCATCTTGTCATATGGGAAGAGTCACTAAGTTCCATTGTATAGCCCTCTCTGGTCTTTCTTCAGATCAGTAAGTAGTTCATCTATGAGTCTCTGAGGACTCTGAGCCCAACAATACCAGATAATCACCTCTACAAGACATTCTGAAAGCACTATAATGACGTTAAATGTACTTCCAAACTATTTTTAATTCTATGTTTCTGTTTCCTATGAAATATAATCTATATCATCTTCGTATTATGTGGCCTAAATTTCACAAATAAAATTCTCTTGCAGACATCTGGAAGTGTATCACTATACATAACAGAATCATTAATATGTATTGCAAACCTACATTTTTCAAAGTCTACTATAATGTTTGTTCCATGCTTTTTCTTTCATATAATCTGTTCGATTTTTCTATTAATAATTGTATCACTTATATAATCTGTTACCATTTTCTTTTGATAATTTGTTCTCTCCTTCTCTGTGTTTTCATTAAAATCTTTGTTTTTTTGTGCATTAGGTTCAGTCCTCAGGAGATGAAAGAATGCTTTAATTTTGATGATAATTGCTTTACTATTCCTCTGAGAGTTATTAACTTTAGTTTATGAGTGATATTAAGTTTCTCAGGGTCCTGAATTTACATGTGAGAACAAGAAATGCATGATATTAATGCAAACAATGGATATTTTCCAAATTTTAATATCCAGAGTTCATGAATGTGCACTTCTGGGGGGTTAAATGTCAATCTTTTTATTGGCTAATTTCTATACCTTATGCTCTTAAATTAAAAAAATTGTCCAGAAACTATAAACTGTGCATCAGAAAATATCTCCTGAGTATGGGAATCAGAATCTCAAATAATTCATTGGAAAACCACCAGGGACTCATAGCATCAGAAAATAGAGATCCACCTTGGAAGGTAGAATACCAAGGTAGTTCTGAAGGCTTGGAAGAAGGAGACCTTCAAAAGCTGGTGCTTTGAGTAAAAACATAGCAGGCTGTTCTAGCTGCATTTGTAAAGACAGGCTAATGATCAACACTGGTAAACTACCAAGTGTGATGTCTCTTAGCTTATTTAACTACCATCATTATGAATCTGGTTTTATTATTTTTCCCCACTACTTAATGAGGAAACTGTGTCTGAGTGTTTAAGCAGCCCGTCACATGTCTCTCTTAGTTCATGTTAAAATAGAGAGCAGTGTCTGCAATGTGGTGAGAACACCAAAGCCACTTGGTATTTAAACTGTAAGTAAAAATGGTTAGTTCCTTAGAACATTGCAGACTCAAAATAAATGACAAAATCATCATGTTCACCCAAGCTTGGATAGGAGACAAATAACCGCTGATGACAAAGCAAACAGCCAGGTACAGAGGAAGGAAGAGCTCATTTCTCAACATGTAATTAGCACACTACTAGAGAGAGGAAATGGATACCAAAGAGCCAACTATAAAAAGGTATGCTATAAAAAGCCTGGATTGAAACACACACTTTCTGATGCATGCACTTGAGATTGTCTTCTTTATTTAATAAGAGTTGGGACAGCAAACATGCTATTTTGTCTTACATTGCTGCCATGAGATTAAAAAAGAATACATAATTGTCTACACTTTGCTTTATCAGTCAGGATAAAGATGTCATGACATAAATAGTCTTCACTTTGTAACCAAGAAATAACTTTTACATGAAGTAAAAATATGGCTGTCATAAGAGGAGGGAATGACATATTAGATGAAGGTATTGATGAGGAACCTTTATATAAAGAAAAGAAAATCAGGTTGTCTTTGTGGAGTCAAGGGGAATCATATTTCTCATAAGGAAGCAGAAGTTTTACAAAACTATCCTCTTTCTCCCTCCCAATATGACTGCAAAGTCCTGGACAAGGTCACCATGAATGCTTGCATGCACTGTGTAACAGAATATGCAGTTATTCATGAAACAAATTCATCTGTTATGTGGAAAGGAAACTTCAAATAAATATATGCTCTGTGTTTTAACTGAAGAACATTATACAGATCTGCCTCTTCTGCAGGCTTTCTTTGACTTCCTTGAAGTTTTTGCTGTATTTTTGTTTGTTTGTTTGTTTACTTCTTTAATGTGATTTGCTAATTTCATTCTTCCAGAATGTCAACAAGGCTTATAAAATCACAAACTAAGGCCAAATTAAAAGCTGAATTAAATGGTACCATTTTACTAGAAACATTAAAACAAAATAAAAATTATGGTATGTCATCCTATCAAAAGGAATATTTTAGCTTTAATGCTGAAAGGGCTCTCAAAGACCTATATATTTAGCTTTTTTTTTTTATAATTTTGTACTCCACCATTCTGCTTGAGGCTAGTCTAATACTAGGGGTCCAGAAGCCATCCCTGTTCTTGCAATGAGAGTCCTTGTGGCAATTAATTCTCTCTTTTTCTTGATTTTATATCTTCTTGAAGTATGACTCATATTAACAATCAACATATATTTAATGCATCCAATGTGATGTGTTTGGAGATGTGTATATTGCTGTTAACCAGCACACTCTCCACACTACGACAGTCATGAGGTTATCCATAGCTTCCAAACATTTTACCATCTATGTTTATTGGTTTGATGGTTTCTGTTTATTTTGATGTGTTTATATGTTTTGTTTCAATTTTGTGGCGAGAACACCAAACATTAATTAAATAAATTGTCAGTTGAAGTTTGAGTAGACAAAGAAAATGTGATACACAGCTGCTATGAAGTTTGATTTTAACCTTCAAAAACCAGCTTTGTGCAGCAAGGTGATGGACCTAGAGGACATGACAGGAAGACAATTACTTTGTTACTTCATGAATGTGTGGAGTCTTTTCTCTCTTCGCTTGGACTATTCACTCTTCTTAAAAAGGTGGCTGTATGGGCTGGAGAGATGGCTCAGTGGTTAAGGCACTTGGCTCTAGTGCCTAAGGCCCCTGGTTCAATTCCCCAGTACCCACATAAGCCAGACCCACAAGGTGGTGACCCTGGTGTTCTCTCTCTCTCTCTCTCTCTCTCTCTCTCTCGCTCGCTCGCTCGCTCTCTCTCGCTCTCTCTCTCTCTCCCTCTGAATCTCTCTGCTTGAAAAATGATTAAATAAAATACTTTTTTAAAAATAGTGGCTGTAAAATTTGAGCATAGGCTATTGTGTATGAAAAGAATGAATCTACATCTCTCCCCTTCTTGTTAAAGACTCACTCCAAAAAAAAAAGCTTATTTGCACATTTAAAGGTGGTTGATTCTCTATCTGTATATTTGCATCTTCACGTGGCAATGTTGTGGGTATTGAGTCATCCCAACACACTTGTATTTCTATGTGTGCACATTAGAAACATGTGTTGGTTACCTTCTCATTATTGTGAAAAATATGTGACAAAAATTAGTTTAACAAGTTGTTGGAGAGATGTTTCAGTGGTTATAGGCAAAGCCTTATGACCTGGATTTGATTCCCCAATATTCATGTAAAGCCAGACACACAAAGTGGCTTATGTGTCTGGAGTTTGTTTGCAGTTGCAGAAGGCCCTGTCACAACCATTCTTGCTCTGTCTGCTTCTTTCACTCTGACTCTCTCTTTCTAAAATAATAAAATATTTTTGAAAATAAATTTAAGCAAGGAAAGATGTATTTTATTTTGCACTTACAGATTACAGTCTGTCAAGGTTGAGAAGAGATGGCGGCAGGAACTTGAAGCATAATTGCTTACACTGAAGTAAGTGTGAGGAGGCAGGGTGGTACAGTTGCCCATACTCAGCCTGCTCTCTCCTTTTTGTAGAGTCCAGGACTCCAGCCTGTGGTATGATATCATTTCCAGTTAAGGTGTGTCTTCCCACATTTAAATGAATCAACTCAATCTGGGATTGTTAGGTAGAAGTAAGACTTTAAGTCATACATGCAATTTATTAATAAAATAATAAATGTAGTTATAAATAGAAATATTAGATACAGTTTTCTGTTTTGGGGGTCATGCAAATACAAGTATCTTGGTAAGGGGTATGTTCAGAAATTGCAATATAGCCATGACTTTCACTTTGGAAAATTTCAGTTGAGTTACAGTGGCAGTAACTTCAGGTCACAAAATAAAAAAAATAAATCCAGAGGTCTAAATAAATATTAAAGTAACATTTAAAAATAATTATGATGACTCCTAGAGGTGGAGTATTTTTTATTTATCAGCTATATTCCTTTCTCATTTTCAAGCTATGCAATCCTAGTAATAGAGTTCTGTGAGTCCCCCATCCAACCCTCCAAAAGGAGGTGAAATTATTCAGTTATCCATCTCATTGGCAAGTTGGGATATATAAATGGTTCTTTTAGCCCTATATTTTACTTCTCTTGGGAAGAAAATCACTCCTAGAAAGTCTGCATTTTCTCTTGCAACATAGCAAACTAAATGTTACCGTACTGCCATTGATTCTCTATCCTGACTCTGCTAATCTGTGGGTAAAATGTGCCTAGTTCTCTGTTTTCTTGTTACCCCTCTAGCTGTTTCTTACAGCTCCTGTTTCCTAGCCATAGCAAGAGCTTTTTAACCTCTTCATCTAATCCTTATCATAGTTCTTAAAATATTCAGAAACTCAGAGACAAGAGAATATAGGATGAAATGTTCATTGAGGAGGTATTTCTTTAGGTCTATGTCACTGAAGATAAGAGGTCTTAATCATTTTTTATTTCTATAATGAAAACTTCATTTTTTTATTTTTTAAAAGTATTTCTTTATTGTGCATAATTAGATACACTGAGTGAGCAAATAATGTATTGATGTCCCCAATTCCCCGATTTCCCTCTTCCCTGTCCCCAATCAGTATTGAGTAGGATAAGACCTCCAGTTTGCTCACGGAGGAGCAATTTATCCTATTCAACAGCCCTTTTTTAAAAATGTGTTATTTTCATTTACAAATGAGAAAACAGAAATTCTATGATTAGAACACTCATGGAAAATGGCTGAGCCTGGATTTTGTCATGTCTTCCCATATCTAATTCTTGTACTCTATAATCTACATTCTGTCCCTGTTGTCCCTGGGATGAAAGACACTTCTTCTTTGATATCTTAGTAAACAGCCAATCAGAAAAGAAGTTACTGGTTCAAGGTCATACAGGCCATAGTGTTTGGAACCAGGCTCCTATTCTTATCTGTATCTGTAATTAATAATCATGATATAATTTAGTCAAAACAGAGTTTTGCCAGGTGCAGCTATAATCCTTTATAACAAACCTAATTCCATATTTGCATTTATCCTCAGGAGATATACCTTGGAAGAATCAAATATCTATTTCCAATTTTGATGGAAGAGAGAAATAATTGTTTTACTAGATAACAGAATCTAAAGAGCTTTCCAAAGGAACAGTCGAATTTTCGTAGTTACAGCCAATTTGCTTGACACAATTATGCAAATTATCTATCAATACAGAATGACCATATGTTATTTCTTATTCTTAGTTCTGGTATGAATGTTTGCTCTGATGATATTATTTCTTCATAAGAGCAAACATCTATAAATCATTACAATTTGGCTAAACAGATAGCAAAAAGGCTAATTGAAAACCACTTCTGAAAATACCCATGCACATGTATCACGAGCAAAAGTTGCTTAAGTTTACAACTTTTTTTATTTTTCATAATCCTTGGAAGTCCACATATTTGAATGATGATCCAGAGTGACTATGTAGTTGGTCAGCAACTTTGATAAAATTGCCCATATGCTCATATTACTGAGGCTTTGGCTAAGGTTATTCAACTTTCACACACACACACACACATGTGCGCACACACATGCATGTGTGTGTGTGCATGCACACACGTGTGATATATATAGATATGTGTGTGTGTGTTTATTTTGAAGGACATCTCCGACTTTTTCTCAGGCTATCTCAAACCTGCTGTAACCGTGATCCCAGACAAAAAAAGAAGAAGAAATATGCAAAAGATGTGTCAAGCCTCTGTATCAAAGCAAGTCAATTGGATGAATTCCAGTGAGATGGGACATAAGCATCAATAGGAATAGTGACATGGAAATCAGTAACAGACCTCATCTGTATAAGCATGGAATGATACAGTATTAGGTGTCTGATATTCACAATTCATTGGAAGAACAGAAGAGACTCACATATATCTGAACTCCATTGAAAATATTACCAGAAAGTAATTCTAATTTTACAAACATAACCAGCCAGAATGTTGAATGAATTGGTTGATATGGCAATTTACTATTTGAGGTTGAGTAAAGAAAGAATAGATAAAAACAACAAAAAGAAAATATCAAGCCTAAAAGAATGCTTAAAAAAACCTTGACTTATTTGTTTTGCAAACAAAGTGATGAGCTTTTATGCTGCCTCTGGTAAATGTCCAGATCAGCTGATAGTGACTTGGATCGTTTACTTTCTTGAAAATATATTTTTGATAGTATCTTGAGTCCCCATTTTCAGCTCTGAATCAATAAGGCAAAACTTTACTTTTAGGGAAATTTCAGTTACATCTGAGTTCTATTTAACTCACTGGTGTTTGCTTCAGCTCAAATTCTACATTTCATTAACTTTATTCAGTTATCTGCTGAAGCAGTGGAGATTCTCCATGTAGCATCTTAGTATAGACATTAAGTGAGAAAATGCATGTGGCATTTTGAGTATTGTTCACACAACTAAAGTTATATTGAATCCATTAACTTGGTTTTCAATTTGTTTAGATAATTTGATCTTGACATTTTATTAACCACGATTACTAGCTTGTGTCTATCTGCCCTGATCTTTACAGTTGCTAATATCATGAGATTATTATTTTGGAAATAAGATGAAATAGGGAATTAGTGATGACATTGTATATATCTGTAGACCCAAATCGCCACTAAATCTCATCAGACAACTTCTATATTCTGGGACTTGGAGAGGGCTTATGCTGAATTTACTTGGTAGACACCTGCTCTCTGGACTTTACTATCGTTCTAGTAGATATGACATTGATGCCCATCTTTGCAAAGATATATGAAGCTTTGAAAGACATATCCCTTGCTTTAAATAACTTTCACAGTGGAGACAAAGTAACAATCTGATACATAAAAAAAAAACATTTTAAAATAGCAGGTAGTGTGTATGCAATTTTACAATGCTAGCATAAAACACAACACACTGAAATTCACCATGGATAGAAAGTTATTGTCACGGACTCTTGGTGGCTAAGGGGTTCAGTATGGAGGGTATCTGACAAAAGAATCCTGGATGAGACACATGATAGAAGGAATCACATGTCAGAATGATGGAGACATAGGAGGCCAGCACCTCCCACAATAATAGTATTAGGGGTCCATTTATAAAGTTTGAACACTAATAACATACTTTTCAAAGGGTTAAACTTACAAATTCTATTACAGTCATAATTATATGCCCAAATGAATCTGGAATAGATAATAATTTACCCTTAGCATGTGAAATCATGTACAATCAATTTAATCTTAAATCTGTAAGTTACTATGGTTTGGTGAATCTTACTAAACTGGGTGAAGGAAGGTGAGTTGAGGGGCATAAAATCAGTTGGGGATTTGGTGGATATACAGAGAGTCAAGCCTACGACCTAAGAAAAAGATTGAGCATAAAATTAAATTTTCTAGCTAGGTGTGTTGGCAGTTACCAGTAATTAAATTTCAGGACTGAGAATTTTTCGTGAATCAAGTAGATTTGTGAATTTGAGGTCAACCTGTACTACCTATAGAAAGATCCTGTCTGAAAAGATAGGGAAATTAAAGTTTTTGTAATACCTAGCAACAGAAAATATTATAAGAATTTAAAATCCCTGAGGAATGGTGATATAAATACTATACTAGATAATCTTTGTATATAAGACAAACTCCCCTCATCATGCACAAAAATCAACTACAAATGCATCAATAACTTCAGCATAAGACCTGAATCTCTGAAAATGCTGGAAGAAAAAGTAGGGGAAACTCTCCATGAGACAGAAGTCAGAAAAATATTCCTGAACAAACCTCCAGAAGCCCAGGCAGAATGATCACTTAACCAATGGGATCTCATCAGCTAAAAAGCTTATGTACAAATAATTATACCATACTCAGAACCAATAGACCACCATCGGACTGGGAGAAAATCTTTTCCAGCTGAACCATGGACAAAGGTCTAATATCTAGAAGTTACAAGGAAAACAAAAAAAAAAGTAATAAAAAATCAACAGCCCTCTCATCAAATGGGGCACTGAACTCAACAGAGAATTCACAGAGGAAGAAAAACAAATGGCCAATTCTTATTTAAGAAAATGTTCATCATTCTTAATCATCAGGGAAATGCAAATCAAAACAACAATGATATTCCACCTTATTCCTGTCAGAATGGCAATCATTAAAAATTCCACCAACAGTAGATGCTGGCGAGGATGTGGGGGAAAAGGAAACCTCATTCACTGCTGGTGGGATTGAAAACATATACAACCACTATGGAAACCAGTGTGAATGCTCCTATAAAGATGCATATAGATCTACCAAGGAACCCAGTTATCCCTCTTCTGGGCATCTATCTACTCTCAAGATTTCATGCCTCAGCACAGAGACATCTGCTCAACCATGTTTATAGCAGCTCAATTCATAATAGCTAAGAATTGGATTCAACCCAAATGCCCATCACTGTAAGAATGGATATCAAATTTGTGGTACACATGCAACCATGGAATTCTACTCAGCAGTAATGAAAAATGACATAATGAAATTTACAGAAAAGTGAACAGACGGAGTGAAATATACTTGGCGAACTTACACAAGAACAGAGAGACAAAGACCATATATTCCTCATCATCTGCGGTTTATAACCATGTTTAGCTTGAATAGTTAGCAAACCTGACAGGTAAATTGAGAGACTGATAAAACAGGTGGAAGGAATTGGGGGTTGGGGCAAATGGAAGTGTGGGAAGATATATACAATAATCTAAACAAATAATGAATCAATACTATAAAATCCTTACTTTCATACAGTAATACCTTGAGGAAGCTGAGGCATCATCTGTTTAGAAGGCCCCTGAAGAGGGTAGAGGAAATTTAACCCCAAAACACATGGATCTGGCCTTTAACCCCCAATCCCAGTAATGGGTTACTTCCCACACTGAGCTATTGATTGAAGAGACCCATGAGGTTCCCAAACCAAGACAGGCTTATGTCAAAGCTCTTGAATACTTGCCTAATGCAAAAGATAGGGCCCTATTGCTGAAGATATCATGGGCTGTTGTCTCACAACACTGAGAGACCCTGCTGGATACAGAAAAGAAACCAGCTCCCAGATGGTAACCTGTGTAATGCTAGAAGGTATTACATGAGGTGCCATGGGAAGTTGACCAATGATATTGGGAGAAAGCAGAGGACATTGATATACATCATTGACCAATGTTACCAAAATGCAGAGGACACTGATGTATGGAAGAGACCAGCAAGTCAAGAGATGCTTATCAGTACAATAGTGGCGCTAAAACTAGGTGGTTAATCAACAGACTTAAAAACTCAACAATAAATAGACTTAAAACTCACCCATCACATCAGGGAACTGTGTGGAAGAGGGGATGGAAAGATTGTAAGAGCCATGATTGGGGGAGAATATCCAGAGACATTACTCCCCCGCTTAACAAAACACAAAAGAAAAATGGCTAAGGCTTGTACAATTTATAACACTTATTCAATGGACCAGTCCACCAATTCCACTGAGGATTGTCCTAAGCAGTTTGGGGACAGGAGGGTAATGGGGGTACTTTCTCAAGACTTGCTCATACTCTGTATCTGATTATTAACAATAAATAAGATAAAAATAAATTAAAAAATAAAAATTACTTATAGAATCAAATATTAACATTATTTTGAACATGATTAAATTTATGTTATATGACAACCTGTGATTATTAACATTTTATGAGACTCCAAGGGAAGGCTCTAAGAAAGAATGGGTGAATTTCTTGAGAAATTGACACATTTCAATGCCTATGTTGAAAATGTCCTAAATTAATAATAAGAAACAAATATTTCCACCCAGTTGATGATGTTTACGAAAATAAATTACATTCATAATTAATTTAAATTTGGGAAAATTTGAAATATCTGATACTCTTTCATGTTCATCAAAAAAAAGACAAATGCACCATTCCAGGAATCCCAGCACTTAGCAGACTGAGGGAGGAGGATTGACATAAGGTCAAGGCCAGTCTGAGCTATGCAGGGAGTTCTAACTCAGTTTAGGCTACAGAGTGTGACCTTGTAAGAAAAGACAGAGAGAGAAAGAGAGAGACAGAGATAGAGAAACAGAGAGACAGAGAGAGGAAGAAATAAATGGCAAGTGACTGAGTATATCATTCCTCACATGAATTTAGTGAGCATTCTTCCTAAACTAAATCAAAACTAAACTATGAATGCTTAGTCCTGTCCTTTAACAACACAAATTTAGATGGGAAAGTACAGCGTGATTCAGCGAGAGCAAGTTTGCTAGATATCTGCTACCTGAAAAACACCATTATGTGGTGGTTTATATGTATTTACTCTAATTATCAAGCAGGTCCTTCCTGCTGACTCTCTCAAGTCCTGTTTCATAGAGGGAAACTATGTCAGGGATGTGGAACAACTTTCCAGAGATGGTACAACTTGAAAATGGTAAAAACACCCATTTCCTTCATTTCTTTTCTCTTTCACTAAAAGGCACAAGAACAGCGACAGTATATGCAATCTCTGACAATTTAGTATTTCCTAGAAACAACAATAAGCCAACAAATTTGTGATGTTTAAAAGGGTGTTATTAACACATATTTTGAGCTACTCATTATGTGTTGGTAATAATCCTGGGCATTAATCTCTTTACTCAGTTCTAATTTTTCTCATGTTATATAATCATTGACCTTTATTAGTTAAGAAAATACCAACTCATGAAAAAATGAATTTCTTGTGGGCTAAACTATCAGATAACCTTTAGTTGTGATGCCCAGGGAGTGAGTTTGTGAAACTCATAAACCCTGCTAAAGAAAACTAACATTATTGTCTTTTTCAGCAAATTTTGTGTAATCACAACATTCATTTAGCATCGGATATTTTTTTCCTCCAGAGTAAAGTTTAAAATAACTTGTTCTTGCAATTAAATTTTATTATTAAAACAACCCATAATCAGCCGAAAGTAAATTTTATCAAAGTTCTAGTAAAATATGCCTTAAAGTTAATTTTAAAATAATGCTTAAGTTACTCCAAGATTGTAGCACCAAATTTATATGGTTATCCTGCCTTCTTTAACAATATAATATATGTAACATATGCTAATTTTGTTAACAAATGAAAAATGAAAAGTGTTCTATGTGAATATCAAACTGTAATATTGCTTGTTAAGATGGATTTTGGGGTAGCCAGGTTCATGAGGGGGGTATCAAGTATGAGCTTTTAGGGTCACAGCAGATGTAAACAGATAGCCAGGAAGCTGCGGGAATAAAGCAATCTACTTTTTCTTGTAATTATGGAAAATACAAGAAAAAAATTGTCACTCCAAGTAGCTCAGAATGGAAAGACAAACCAAGCAGATGAGGAAATCCAAGGAGTAGAAATGGCTAAGTAATATCAATGTTGGTTTCCTTTTTAACTTTGATGTGAGTCTGACTTTCTTCTTACCTCTTACAAATTTCGCTTTTTAATCTTAATGAACTTATCTCATTTTAACCCCTGTTTTGGAACAGTGGCTCCAAATTACTAATTATCCTAAGGCAATTAGAGGTCATGCCACCAACTCCATACGTCCATTTTTTCACTATTCTGGTTTCTAGGATATCATGACTTACACTGCTTCATGTATCACAAAGCACAAAACAAAGCAAAAATAGGTCTATAAGTAATAAAAGACACATGACACGAATGAAGCATGCATCACATGGGATTTCTTCAATTTTTATGTTTTTACAGTATACAAGTACCCCGAAGCTAGAGTCTTGAGAGTGACCCTGTACCAAGGGGCATGCTGCACTGCTGAGAAAGTGTCCTTAAAAGTGTAATAGGAAGGTGAAAATGTGCCACAAATAGGGAAAATTAGTGATGATCACAATGACATTGTCCTTCCTGTGATAATTCTCCATCAGGATTATCAGATCTTAACCAAAAGAATTAATGATAATATTGATGTGTAGTTCTTGGATATGTAAAGAGCAGTCTTTTCATACAAACAAAATCACACATTGCTTTTTAAAATTAAAGTATTTCCTCAAGTAGAATAATGGTAAGTACCGAGCTAAGAAACAATTCTGTAAAACAAAATTGATTATAGTAAATATTGTTGCCTGAATCACATGTTAAATATGGGGTTTTCCTTTTTTTTTTGACAGGTGTCTTAAATTCTTATGCTTAATTTTTTCCCATGAGTTTCTACCAAATGATTTTTTGAAATTTTATTGTTGAACATTAGACACACAGTATGGAGCATGTCTTATGTTGGTACACCCATTTCCCTTCTCCCTGACCCCAAATCACTGAGGGCCCTCCTTAGTGGGATTACTATCATGGGATGGGTGGGTTATGAATTGCATGAGTTTAGGCCATTTATGTGTGTGTGTGTGTGTCCTTTTTATTATTAGTTTTCTTTCCATACATTGACATTAGCTTTGAGAAAAACAAAAACAAAAACAAGACTTGTTAGTATTTAAAGGATCTAATAATCTATTCTAATATGGGGTTAATCCAAAATATTTCTCTCTTTTCAAATTTTCATTTTCTTTTCGGCTCTGAAACTCATTATTTTACATTTTATCTTCTGTTAAGTATATTTGGTATTGGTTAAAACAAATTTCTATACACTATGATAGTTTTGGTCATTTAGTAGATGGTGGGGTGAGGTATCCTGGCTTCCACTTGATTTCAGTTGCAGATTTAGAATTTAGCATTATTTTCTAATTTCGGATCAATATGGAAGATTGAACATCATAGTTGTTGTTCTCTTATGAAAAAGATGATTTCTAATGATTATGCTTTTTAAATTGATAATAATGTCCATTCTCTTATGTATTCAACTTGAATTCATGTATTTTTACGGACCAAGCATAAGTGTTCACTAACACTCTATTGCAAAGCTGAATATCAGATACCTTTGTAGGAGGCATTACAACTCATTCATAAAGTCAAACCAAAACAACAAAACAAAAACAGACCCTGGTTGAATTCCTGGAAAGTATTCAAATAAGATTATGAGTGAGATTCTTAGAAAATGTTAAAAAAAAACAGAGTAGAGTTTATACATAGAATAAGTAAGGCAGAGGGTAGTATATGATATAAAAATTCTAGAATTAAACATATTGGGAAATTCAGGAAAATGTGATAATTAATAAAATTATTGGACTTTTGTAGCTAGAAGTGTTGGCAGATAGGTAGGCTTAGTTCTTATAGCTGCCTTTACATAAATCAAATACTTGTTGCCTTCCCTTGAAATGTATAGAGAGAAATTCATTGTCAGGGAGGAGTTGTTAGACTTAAATTTAGTGAGTTTTTGTTTGACCTTAATATAGAATATATGTTTGGCCAACTTCAGATCGCATAAAGAAGTAAACCTGGAAAACATGGCAACTACCTAGGAGCTTAGACTAATCTATGTGAGCAAATGTGAGGCCTGAGTAAGGGCAAGCACAGTAAGAACCTCCAGTAAGGAGAGGGAAGATGGATCACTTGAGTGGAGAGGCAGGGCTCAATGATGGGAAATTAATCAGCTGCATCACATAAGTAATGAGCATCTGAGCTGCTATTGGGGACAAGTGTCTGCCTCCGACTTAGGAACCATATCTGCACCACCACTGCACCTACCTGAGTTTGGAATTGACACTGAAAATAATTAAATTTAAGATGGATTATCTATTATAGCAAAGTACTATAGTTAAGAGAGCCCATTTTTTCTCATTATCCAAACCTAGTAAAAGCGGTATTTGACGCAAACAGAATAGGATGTTAACAGCTCTCTCAATGCCTTAACAAGCTTGAGAACAAATCAACATTGGCTGTCCTTGACTTAACCTCTGAGCAGGCCTCACCTCTTTCAGCTATGAGCAAGGGGATGATAGATTTACTGTCTTCCAGTCCCTATAATTGTTTTTATTTTAACACGAATCTACACAAAGTCAATGGATACTGTTGCTAAGAGTGAGGACATAATTTAGCAATTCAAGTCCTTGTGTCAAAGCATCCTTTAGGGGAACAGAGAGAAGAGATGTGGGAATAGCAGCAAATTTCTACTTTGCTTTACACAATCCTTTCTGAACTGAATGTCACAGATTATATCTCTGCCACGTCATCTCTGCCAGAACCAAAGGGAGGAATGTGTGAGGTTAACATTGAACAGATCACTCATTCCTCTAGAGTATGGATTCTTTCTAAAATACTCAGAATGATTTGTTTACAGAGACAAACTGCATTTCTTTTGTGTGTGTTTGTATATTTACCTTGTACATTTTCCATCACTGACTTTCCTATAGCTAACGTTCTCCAGTTCCTGTCACTTTTCAACATACTGTGATGTGAGTCAATTATTACCAAATATAACTTTGGAATGCAAACGTTCTTTAAGAATTGTATAAGGAGTGTAGAAAATAGTATAATTGAGCGATAATAAGCGATTCTGTTTTTAATGTGATAGAAGGTAAGAATGCACACTGACATTGTTTTTAGAACTCCCTTTGTATTCAGTGGCAGTGGTGTTGTATATATGAAATATATATGAAATTCCTCAGCAGCTAAAGTCATTTTTTTTGTAAAACCTACTAGCCTGAGTTCAATTCTGCAGTTCTGCTTCCACCATTATAAAGCTGGACAGGCATTTGTTTGAAGCAGTGAGAGACCTGCCACCCTGCCACACACAAACTTGTGAACCAGTACACATGAACAAAATAAATAAATAAGTAAATAAATACTTTTATTTACTGTCTGACCCCATTTCCAGAGCTCCTCATAGTTAACAGTGATAATTCAATAAGCAGAACTTACTGAAGCTGTCTGTCCTCTACAGTACATGGTGTTTATTTTTGTCTTGAAAATTGTTTATTATTTAAGTTTAGTTTGTTTTTCTTTTAAAAATATAATAGACTGATTGGTGTTCCTTGAATTAGCATTAAATAATGATATATTATCAATCTAAGAAAAACATCAAAATTGTTTTAATTTGTAAACAATAATTCATTTATGATGCAAGTAATAAAAACACTGTTTAAATATTTTAAACAACATTTTTTATTTATTTGAGAGTGAGAAAGAAAGAGTTAGAGAGAGAGAGAGAGAGAGAGAGAGAGAGAGAGAGAGAGAGAGAGAGAGAGAGAGAGAGAGAGAGAGAGAGAGAGAGAATGGTCACTACAGTCACTGAAAATGAGGCCCAGAGACATGCACCATCTTATGCCTCTGGCTTTGTGTGAGTCCTGGGAAATTGAGCTCAGGTGTTTCTGCTTTGCAGGCAAATGTTTTAACAACTAAGCCATTTCTCCAGCCCTGTTTAAATCTAGACTATTATCTAAATATCTAATAAATTATATTAGTTTTCAAAGAGAGGCTTGCTGGAATCTACATACTTCCTTTAATTATGAAAATTTATGCCTACAGGCATTAATTTGATACTAGAAGCTGAAGATTGTAAGATGGGCATGTATGTGCTTTTAAAGTAATTAAAACATATGCACTTAGTGGCAGTCAGAATGCCAACAAAACAGTTGCATTAGTTTTGCAATTGTAGAGTGGTATTTAGTCAACAAAACAATAATTATTCCTTATAAACTACATCAGAGAAAACTGAAGAAGAAAAAAGAACAAACCTACCATCTCCATATAGAACTAATTTGTGCTGTACACCCACAAGAACCTGCTCTGAATTTTTATGCCAATTTTCAGTCTTTATACTATACCAGGCAAGGTTATTCTCTTTATTTACAAAATTATCAGTATTGTGTGGAATAAAGTAAAAGTAAACTTCCCTAAAAATGCATTGTTATATAAATGAGAAGTTGCTTTATAGGAAGCAAATTAATAATCCAGACAGAGAAGATGAGCTATTAAACTTGTTGATTCTTTTTCCTGAAATCTAATTGAGTACAAATATAAATTGCCTATTAATGAAAGAAACATTAGAAATCTAGCTAAAAAATTCACCACTGGTCTTTAGGAAAGAAAGGAAAAGTGTGAACTTTGAGTCAAATCAGAGAACTGAATGAAATAACCCATCCAAGTTTTTGTTGGTTGCGAAAACATAGAATAATTACCACGAAAATAATGAAAAGGTCAGAACATGTTATAATAAATGAAGTGAGCCTGTGCCTGCTGCCAGCATCTCTCACTTTAATTGGCATTTGTTTTTAAAGAAGTACTGTGACATTTGTACTTCGATTATGTATGATAAGAATCCTAACAAAGTTTTGAAACAAACAGAACAGCTGAAAAATATAAATTGTGTACTTAGAGTAGAAAAAAAATTGCATTTAATATCAACTTTGAGCTCTACCTGTATGCTGGGGCTATACGCACTATTAATCCAGGAATATAAAATTACTGGCTACCTTAACAGAAATGTTTATTTTAACAGAAAATAATTATTTATAGTTGTTAGCTTAGTTTATGTCAATTTAGGCAAAGTGGAACTGTAATTTCTTCCCAATATTTGGCATTAAATGGATTTTTCAAAAGAATAATTTTTAAGGAAATCTTAAAAAAAATTCCCATTATCTGTTGAATAGTACTTAGTATTCACCTTTAGCCTATCCCACATATGACGCCCAGCTGTTTTTGTATTCTCAGTGTGTGTTCTTTATATCTAATGTGATGATAATGAGCAAAATACAAAAACAAAAATTCAAGAATTACCCACTGTATACCTCCTTGAATGAACGAATGCCAAGTGCTGCATTATACTTTCTGCTCTTTGCTAAACATGTGGACCTCCTAGAATATAAGAGTGTAAACACAGCTTGTTTGATTGTGTGCTCAGATGCAATGCTTGAGGGCCCGTTGTACATGGACTGTCTGTCCTAGGAGGGCAAGGATGGTGGATATTTTGTTTAGTTAATTATTCGAAATCCAACAATTACAAATACTTTTTTCAGACAGTGCACATTCTCGAATGTATATATATATATATATATATATATATATATTTGAGGGAGTAATAGAAATGAACTCTAAATAATAATCTACCAAATCCCTTATGGTGGTCTCATCCAAGAGCACTTGTTATGAAGTTAAAAAAGAAGGAAAGGAATTGAAAAGAAGGAAGGAAGGAAGGAAAATAATATAAAGAAAATAAGCAAAAAGGAAAGGGAAAAGAAGGGAAGAGAAGGAAGTGAAAGTAAGAGGAGATGAAGGAAGAAAGGAAGAAAAAGGAAAAATGAAAGAAAAATTAAAAAGTAGATAGAAAACAAATAAGATTAGTGCTATTTAGTACCAATAACCAGTTAAATGTATAATGAAAACAATCCCATTGAAATGAAAATCAAAACTAGGAATAATTCATAAGGTATTAAAATATAAACACTGTTATTACTGATCTGGTTTTTATCAGTGGTTAGCTATTTCAAGAAAGATACCCACATTAACTTCTGGCTGCATAATATACACTCACACACAGAATTCTCATCTTTACACACAAGTGCACCACTATACATACAAGAACACAAGACATAAGCATGCACATAGAAAAGTATACATATGCAAGCAAAATAAAAATAATAAAGCAATTAGAAAGTAGATGGAAAGTAAATGCAGGTTTAAGAAATAAAGTTTTAGTAAATATTTTACTTACGCTCTAAAAACTAAAATTACCTACAGGCTTCTGGTTAAAGATGGCAGACTAGCAGCCATGCTATGTCACTCAGGGAACAAGGGATAGGGTCTCCAAAGATGATACAGGATATGGACAAAAGCCACTGCCATGCTCTGAGCTCCAAACCCTTCCTGGAAATGGACCCTTCTGAATGGAAGCCGCCATCAAGGATCAGCGCTTGCCAGAGGCAGTGAATCACACAGCCTGCAAGCCCCACTTGAGCGGCCTCAGCCTGCCTGCCAACCCTCATAGTGTAGATAGCTCAAAGACATCCCACCAACCACTCCAGTGGAATCATAATGGGCATACCTCAATGCAAGAATATTACACCAGCTGAAGAAACCACTCCAAATGACAATAATAATACTATAAAAGAGAGAAAGAGAGAGCGAGCAGATGCAGACACAGGATGACACAACACTAAACCCCAATCATATTGGCACAGATCCTAAGGAGAACTTTATATTGATCATGGAAAGAGTACAAAGTCACCTCACAAGCTTTGACACCAGACTTAATGTAGTATAGGAGAATCAAATGGACTTAAGAAGAGAAATGATGGAACTAAAGGAAAACCAGCAAACTGAAGGTATCAAGAACCAACTATCCAAACTAAATGAAGACATGTGCAAATATGAGAATGAGTACCAGGAAGAAGTAATTAAATCAAACCTTGAAATGAAAACACATCTCAACAGGATGATAAAAGCAACCCAAAAAGAAGTTTCAGAAAACAAAAAACATATTGAAGTAATAAGAACCTCCCTTGACTCTCTCACCAACAAAATCAATAATTGGGAAAACAGAACCTCAGACGTGGAAGACAAAACAGAGGAGAATATGAGGGAAATCAGAAATTTCACAAAATTCAAAAGAGCAAGTGAATAAGATGTGAGAGAAATGTGGGATACCATGAAAAGGCCTAATATCAAGATCATAGGGATCCCACAAGGAGAAGAAAATCAGGCTAGGGGCATAGAAATTACTTAAAAGAGAATTATTCAAGAAAACTTTCCTTAACTTGCAAGAGATAATCCTGTACATCTACAAGATATACGCAGGACCCCAAACAAATTGGATCAAAGGAGGAACTCTCCAAGACATATCTTAGTTACAATGCCAAACATCGAGGGTAAAGAGAAAGTACTTAGAGCAGTGAGAGAAAGGTTATTCATCACTTACAAAGGCAAACCCATCACACTCACTGCAGACTTCTCCATAGAAACTTTAAAAGCCAGAAGAGCTTGTAATAAAACTATACTAGGCCTAAAGAAATACGGAATTCAACCTAGACTGCTGTACCCAGCAAAGTTATCTATTATAATAGATGGAGAAATGAAAATATTCCATGAAACTAACCAGCTCTACAATTATTTGAACACAAAGTCAAACCTTCAGAAAATATTGCATGAGATATCCCATGCAGATGAGACAAGCATCCAAACCCCAGAAAGGAACAGAGAACAGCAAGGTAACACCAAAGAGATAACAACAGCTCAGATATCAACCTCCATGGTCTCTCCAACATGACAGGGCTTAAAGAAAACCTCACAGTTATAACTTTGAATGTAATTGGACTTTACTATAAAAAGACACAAGATAGCAGGGTGGATCAGAAAAATGGACCCGTCCATCTGTTGCCTTCAAGAAATACACCTTATCACTAAAGACAGTAAAATACTGAGGGTAAAAGATGGAAAACAATTTTCCAAGCATGTGGGAACAATAAAAAGAGGGTGTAGCTACTCTAATATCTGACAAAATAGACTTTAAGCCGAAATCAATAATAAAGGATAATGATGCCCATTTCCTAATCGTCAAGGAAACAATCTAACAATAAGACAACACTATATCAAATATGTTTCCACCAAATGTAAGTGCCCCTTAGTTCATAAACATAAATTACTCAAAAGTGATGCAGATATAGATGCCATCACCATCATAGTAGGAGACTTTAACACTCCACTGTCATCCCTGGATAGATCTCCCAAACAAAAGACAAATAGGGAAATAAAGTTGCTCAACAGCAATATAGACTACCTAGGGATAACAGACATTTACAGAACATTCCACCCCAAGGATATAGATTATACATTCTTCTCAGCAGCGCATGGAACAATCTCCAAAGTTGACCACATATTAGGATATAAAAAATCTCTTAACAAATTTAAGAAGATCTATGTAATCCCCTGCATCATATCAGCCCACAGTTTATTAAAGCTAGAAATCAACAATAAGAGAAGTTCCAAAAGTGTCAACAGATATTGGCATCTAAACAACTCACTCCTGAACAATGAATGAGTCAAACAAGAAATCAGATGGGAAATTCAGAATTTCCTAGAAACAAATGATAAATGGCATAACCTATCAGAATTTATGGGAAATAATGAAGGCTGTACTAAGGGGGAAATTCATTGCACTAAATGCTTCTTAATAAAGTCATAGAGGTCTCAAATAAACCACCTAATCTCCCACCTAAGGTCATTAGGACAGATGGAAAAGTCCAACCTAAGGAGCTCAAGACGCAAGGAAATAATTAAAATCAGAGAATCAGAGCTGAGATTAATGACTTGGAAACTTAGAAAACAATTAAACAAATAGACAAATCAAAGAGTTGGTTCTTCAAAAAAGTCAGTAAGATTGACAAACCCCTCACCAGTTTAATCAAAGAACAGAGAAGGCCCAAATCACTAAAGTCAGAAATGACAGGGAGAAGTCACAACACACCCTGAAGAGATTGTAAGTATCATCAGGTCATACTTCCAATACCTCTACTCCACAAAATTAGAGAACCTGGAAGTAATGGATGAAATTTTGGACACCTACCAATTAACAAAGCTCACCCCAGAGCAGATAAAGATACTAAGTAAACCTATCACAATCACAGAAATTGAATTTGTAATCAAGAACCTACCCAAATGGAAAAGCCCAGGACCATATGATTTCTCAGCTGAATTCTACCAAACCTTCATCAAAGAACTGAAACCACTATTTTTGAAGCTTATTAGGGGCACAAAAAAGAGGCTAGGCTCCCAAACTCCTTCTATGAAGCTAGCATCACCCTAATTCCCAATCCAGGCAAAGACACAACAAGAAATGGGGAAATGTGGATAACAACTCATTGTTTGTTCGTTAAATATAACTCATTATGGATAATAACATAAATAAATAAAGTAAATAAATAAATAAATAAAATTACCTACAGTTAGAAGTAATATTTAGTTTTGTGTACCATTTAACCAGTTTTGCAAATAGTATGACAAATCATTTTTTCATTCTTCAACAAAAATTCTACTGTGAATATCCTTTATGTGTGGATGTGTAAGAATCTTCCATACTATCTGGTGAAAGAACAATTTGCCTTGCTCTTTCATTGATTCTATATGAGATCTGAGTTTTCCTTTAAGTATTTTCTTGGTTTATATTTTCTTCCACAATTCAGTGTTTTTTTTCCACCACTAGAGCAGGGTCTTAATTACTAGACTAGAATTTAATATAAAATTCAATAATTATTATTTTCTTTCCCTTGAATGTTATTTAATTTGTCTTTGTTTTTATGCAAATTTAAAATAAGCTTGTCTATATCTCCAAAAGCTCTAGTAAATAATTCTATCAATTTCATTAATCCTGTAAGTGAATATTGGGGAAATTTACCATCATTATTGTAATGTCTTCCAGGCTACGTGGTCATGGAATGTGTCTCATTTATTTAGAGCTTCTTTCATTCGTATCTTTGGAACTTTCTATTTTTTTTGTTAAATTTATATCTAAGTGCTTAATTTTCTTTCTAATGATTATAAATCATCTTCAATGTTCTTGCACATTTTTGGTTTGGTTTTGGGAGGTAGGGACTCACTCTAGCCCTGCTGACTTGGAATGCACTCTGTAGACTTAGGGTGTCCTCAAACTCACTGAGAACCTCCAACCTCTGCCTCCGAGGTCCTGGGATTAAAGGTGTGCACCACCATTCCTGGTTTATTATTGCACTTTTAATTTCTTTCTCCATGTTTGTATATACAAAAGTGATTAATTTTGCTGTGCTGATCTTTTATCCCGCTAGTAGGTATTTTTTCTATAGATTTCTCTGAATATTCTCCTTAGACCATATATCATTTTTACAAATTATTTTTTCCTTGCCATATTTCAGTCCCTGGAACTTCCTGCATTGTATTGAAAAACATAAGACTAGTTGATATTCTTGCTGTGGTAGGTGACATAATACTTCTTAATCCTCAAATTTTCAATATCTGACTCCTGAAAAAACTGCAAATATATTATTTCTTAGAGTACAAGAAATTTTCTGGGCTGGAGAGATGGCTCAGGGGTTAAGTCACTTGCCTCCAGTGCCTAAGGCCCCCAGTTTAATTCCCCAGGACCCACATAAGCCAGACCCACAAGGTGGTGGCCCTGGTGCTCTCTCTCTCTCTTTCTCTCTCTCTCTCTCTCTCTCTCTCTCTCTCTATATATATATATATATATATATATATATATATATATATATATATATATATATATATATCTGCTTGAAAATGAATAAATAAAATATTTTAAAAAATCACAATAGACTGCCTAGATTATTTGCATGTCTAAATTCATCACAGGAATTAAAAAAAAAAACAGGGAAACCATAGATATAATACTACAAAACTGAACATTAAAACCATCTAATGTGAGAAAGACTTGAACCAAGGACTGACTATAAAGATAAGACAAAAGTCTGTGTAACAGGGAATTCAGGAGGTCTCCAGAACTCAGAGTCTGTGAGAACAGATACTCACCAACAGCCTCATGAAGTCAGCAACCCCTAGCTGATGTCTCAGGGAAACTCACTGCATACTTCCAAACTACAGATCTGTAGCATCAATATTTGCTTTGACTCAAGACATTACATTTGTGATACTTTGCAGCAATAGCAATTTTATTTTGTTTTTCAAGGTAGGGTCTCACTCTAGCCCAGACTGACCTGGAACTCAGTATCAGAATCTTTCCTTTAGTTTCTAGCTTTCAAAAGTTTATATACTAGAACTTTTCATAATTTTGCACTAGTCCTATGATCATTTAATTTTTCTTTTTTATGATTATATTAGAATTGTTGTGCTAGATTTGCATACCTGGAATAAATCTGACTCTTTCTTTTATTCAATTATACATTCCTAGATGCACCTGCAAGCACTTGTGAGAATGGTAATGTCTCAATTCGTGAGAAATACATCTGTATTTTTTTTCATTATCTGTGATACCATTGTCTAATATACACACATTTAATTAATTACAGGACATGGTTAATATTCTATATCTTATTTATGTAAATGATTGGAGAATGGAAATCCTTGGAATTAGTTCTTGATGTGGTTACTACTTTTTTCCCTCAGTGAAATCTTCTGAATCTATGGATCTATACTCAAGAAATTCTATATTTAAGTCAATATGATTTATTTAAAAATCACAGGCATTCATCTTGGATCTTTCATTCATTTATTTTTGCAGTTTCATTTTGTGTTTCTAAGGAATTGGTCCCTTTCTTCTGTACACGAACAGAGAGTTTTTCCTGCATTCTTTGGTGATCTTGTATAGGGAGGTCTTCTGTTATTGGCAAGAAGTTGGCTATTTGTTTAATCTATTTTATTTGTGAACCTTTGTTACAGTTTTACCAACTCTGCTAATTTTGTGAAAACAAAAAAAAAGTTATGTCAGTTTTCATTGTTTATGTATCTTCAATTTCATGGGACTCTTCATTTACTTTTATATTTTTCCCTTAAAATGATGACTTAGAGATAAGCACACATAGAGAGGGGATTCTGCTTTGTGATTGTAATCTATTTTCTTCTATTTTCATTATGTTTTTTGTAGTGTCTTCTATCACTTATTGTTAACATAGCACTGAAGTTTTACAAAATAATAGCATTCATGTTGGTTGTTCCTTTCTCTTACCCCACAGGAGAGCTGATGACACGAACTGGGAAGTGCATTCTAAGCCAGTTGCCCCAGTTCACTGAAAGTCCTCGAAGGGCAGGTGTGTGTGCCATGCCGCACTCATCAAAACTCAGCTGCATTGTTTTCTTCATCCATCTTAGTGAGTTTCTGCATGGCTTCCTTGAATCCCCTCTGAGTTTCAGACTAGGGGAAGAATATGACATTTTTCAAGACTCTGACATGCTGTCTAGAAATTTGGAGATTTCTCTTTAGAATTTAATACTTACCTCTATTTAAATATCTTAACTATCAATAATTTGATACATTGTATGAGCACATCTTGTGATGGTATCACAATTTCCTTCCTCTCTGGAGGGAAATCCACCCAGTGGGTGCCCTCCTCAGTGGACATGCTGATTCAGTCCATGGGGTAGTGGGTTATGAATTGCACCAAATATCCCTCCCTTTTGTGTATTGATGCTGACCAGGTCAGTGTCTCTGGATATTCTCCCCTACCATGGTTCTTACATTCTTTCCACCCCTTCTTTTCCTTTCAGTTCCTGAGTCATGGTGGGTGAGTTTTAAGTCTGCTTTATTGTTGAGATCCAAAGCGTCTCTGGATTTCTGCTTTGGGTTGTGTTGGGTATCATTGGTGTCTGTTTCCATTGTCCTTTCCTGGGTTATCTGACTTGCTGTGGTGATTGGTCTCCTGTTTATCTAGTAACTTTCTCATAGGCTTCATTTGGGCCCTATATGATAGGCCAAAGATGGTTCATCTCCCGAAAGGATGTCAGCCATCATCTCCTGACTTGTTGGTGGAATTGGGTTGTCCACAGTTCTCTTCTTTCCTTCTGTAAATTATACAAACAGAATCTCCATTGGAGAGTGAGATCAGCTTAGGTTAAATGAGATAAACATTGCTATTTTCGCAAGATTCTAATGGGTGTAGCCTTTCTGTAGCTCTCTGGTAGTGGAAATTTCCCCTAGGAACCCAGAGATATTGCTTACCTCTTATTAGCTTTAAAACAGTGGATGACTGTTGAAACATTCAAGGGAAGCCAGTACCCTGCACGATCTACTACCCAAACACAGCATACTATTTGAATACATGAGCAAATCTGATCAGGCTGTTTGTCATTACCCTTACATTGTTATTTTTGAGTAATTTTTCATTGTACTTGTCAATTTCCAGTTGGATTACAATCTCTATCTCTTGCTGAATCAGTCCTTTCTTAGATCTATCCTGTGTGTAAATCATCAAGGCTCATGGAAAATCAGAAATGACACAGAGAATTCAACCAAGAGAAAGACCTTCCAGGTTAGATTAACATGGTGTCATGTACTTGCTTGTGTGCTTGAAAAAATAAAGGAAATCCTCTTTGCTCCTTAGGTCAAGTCATTTCTTTTACTCATTCTGTCTTATTGTACAATATAATAAGTTTTATGTGGCTAATACTCTTATTATCAATAGCAAAGTATCAATGTCAATGATAAACATTGCATGCTTGGCAACTGAATATATTTTGTAGCCTACTGGTTCAAATGTTATCCTTCCAGATGGGAAATTTCACTGGATTTTCATTTCCTAGGAAATTAATATAACCAAAATAATTACATAGTTCATAAAAACTATGAGAGAAAAGGAAATGGAAGGCAGGTCAAAAAAGTGTATTCACTATTAAAAAAACATTTCTCTATGGATATCAGTAATATCACTGATATCATGTGTGAGGTAATGCTGAAGGATTTCTTTGACTGTTTTGAAGACAAAGCATTGAAACAAATAAGGAAAAAAGTACAATTCAATTGACATATGTTGGTGGGTGTCACAGTCAGTCACAGGCCTCTGGGATGAATCTTCAAACCAGGCATAATTTGGGGGAGGAAAGTATTTATTGAAACTACAGATTGAGGGGAAGTTCAGTAACAGTGAAAAAGGCTGGCCCTCTTTCACAGGTCCAAGCAGAGAGAAAAACACATCACCTACACCATACACACAAAACAGCAAACAGACAGGGGGAGGGAAAAAAGAAATTCTTCCCCTTCATATAGCCTTAGGGTGGGGTCTTACAAACCCTTCCCCAGATTTAATGGCTTCCTGAGTCTCTGGAATTTCCTTCCTGTATTGCCCACACAGGAAAGGATGTTATTAACTAATAATTAATAACACCATGTTATTGAATCTAACCTGGAAAGTGTTTCTCTTGGTTGAATTCTCTGTGTCATTTCTCACTTCTAGCTTCTTTGATCTTCTTTACATCCTGCCCCTTGCTGGGAGTCTGCCTTCCTGTAAACATCCTCAGAGACTCACCCAAGATAATTAAAGAGACCCTAGTTGACAACAAAACCTAAACATCACAGTGGGTTTAAGTGACACCTGCTGATGTTAATTACAGAAACTTAAATAAACTATAATCTGCTTCAGAGAAATATTATTTTATGATGTCAGTAAGGTTTCATTTGATTTCTTTTGTATGTTTCATTAAAATACAGCTTATTACCACTTAAACTGTCATAGATTTTCCAGACCTGGTACCATTTACAGAACCATCACATTTTAAATATAGTATCCTTATATACATACCATACACACAAATGACTTTTCATGTGTGACACGTGACACTAGGGTGTATTACTTTAAATAGCCCTCTTTGATTTATTTCCCTATGTTTTCTCAGAATCACTGATTATTTCTCAACACGAGAGAACAAGGAATATCTATCTAATCCAATTGAAATCTTCTGACAGTACTGCTGGTAGGGGTATTACTCAGGATTCCATTTGTCTAAGTGATTCTTGATCACCAATTATTATTTAGTCTCTACCACTCGATGCTCACCTTGTGAGTTAGAGCTTCAGTGTATGAATTTAAGAGGGATATAATTGAATTATAGCACTACTCAATAAACACATGACATTTCAGTTTTCATATGAATTAAGAGAAAATGACCAACTAGGATATACTCTCACTCTGGAGCACTTTTCTTTTTATTTTTCTCACTGCTTCTCTGCTTGTCAATATTTTATCACAGTCAACACTAATCATTCATTTATCAACTATTTAGATGACCTCTCATAACACACACAATGACAAAATGTATCTTGATGTCTGGCAGTTTAATATAACTCAACATTGCTTAATTTTCCTCTGCTTGCTTTTGATTTAGTTAATTGTTTTGAGATTCCTTCATGGGTTCTATCACAGCTTTATAGACACTCTCCTCTGCTCTTCAAATGGGCAAGTGGGGAGTGTCTGGGCTTACTGCCTGCCTCAGACGAAGGAATCTAGGAAGGGCATGCGCTTGTCTCCAACCTGTGATGACAAATGAGAAAATCATCTGACATTTTAGGCTCCAGATTCTAAATGTTTGGGGGCCTTTCCTAGTCTTTGAGCACACATTCCTTACTCACCACAGGGAGGCAGCAGCCCCCTCTCCTGGAAAGGCTGCCATGGGGGAATCCTAGGATCCATCTTCTCTTAAGTTTCTTATCTTAATTTGTTCTGTATACTTCATGCACATTTAATTGGTAATTGTTATATAAAATCATGTCACATGCTACCACTACTTTGAATAGTATTAGGTTTAAACTCCTTGTTCTCACCCATCTAAACATACACACACATACACACACACAAGCACACGCTAACACACACGTGCACATGCTACATATCCACATTTTTACTCTTCAAATGGGCAGGTGGAAATCCCCTGAACTGACTTTCTGCTGGAGTGATTATATATACTCATTACGAAGTCATTATTAGACTTATACTAATATAATGCCATTATCAAGTGTAAAAAAAAGTAGTCAGTATTATTCTCTTTTATAATTTAGACTATGATGAAAAAAACCTATTTTACCAGTAATCTCAAAAATGTCTTTCTGAGTTAATATGAGAAAAATCACAAAAATGCCTTTCTGGAAAATTATTAAATACTATATATTCTCTCTCTCTCTCTCTCTCTCTCTCTCTCTCTCTCTCTCTCTCTCTCTCCATATATATATATATATATATATATATGCCATTTTATTTCTTTTTTCATGAGATACTGGTGCTCCTATCTAAATGAAATACACTCCTTCTTTCCTTACAATATACACGAACTAAACTAAAATAGACGTTGATTTAGCTCCTGATGGTCAAATTAAACCACATTTTTTTGTTTACCTTTCATGTCACTCCTACTCTGACATAGAGTCACATAAACAAATTTAAATTATCCACTATGGCCTATTCAGCAAATATAGCATATGCTTAAGAGCTGACATTAAAAGAAATTGATGCTGGGGTATATATTGAAATAGGTGTCTCTAAAAACAAAAATAAAAAGCCAAGAAGGATTTAATTTGGTGGATATGGATAAATAGGACATTTACAACCTAGAGACTGAACTTCATGAAGAAATTTTGTATCTTCAAAAGAAATGATTGGTTGGGAAAGTGGTGGAAACAGAAGAAACAAATGTGGCTGTGACAGGTCAGGATAATCTAACAAAAGCCTTCAGTCCACCTGAAGCAACCTTACTTTATGTGAAAGGCCTTAGCAAACCACTGAAGGACATGTCTCTCTGTTTCTTTCATTTTCCATGTTCACTTAGAATTTTTGAAGCCTAAACATACTTTACTTTGATCAGGGTTTCCTCCCTTTGCCTTCTTTGTTACACTCCTCCAACGTCATTCCATTCAGCATCTTCTTTCTACCTAGTGACTCTTCCTTTTAGGTACATTTTTTTATTTTCTCTGCTCTAGCGTCCTTGTCAAGATATTGGTGTGCTCAATAATGTGCAGGTCTTGTGTGGAGGTAGTGACATCCAGCTGCCACTATGAGGTGATGAATGCAAAGATCCTACCGTTTCTGGAGGAGTTCCAAAGTACTCCTGTCCAAGCCTGGCTCTCACCTCCTCTCTTCTTCCTCATCTTCAATGATTTTCAATAATAGTAATGAAATTTGATGGAGACAATTACCATTGTGTGATTATATGGTATTAATACATTTTGAATAGAGAAAATAAGTAGGATGTCAATATTTTGCTGACAAAGTTTAGCATTATTCTCTATATCAATGGGCTTTTGTTTCTTTATGGGCTCAGTGGAAGAAATTTTGAAAGATAACTCATACAGTACCTCTGACTGTACAAGGCAAAGCTGAGAGGTTTGGAGACTCTTGAAGTAGGTCATGCAGAAGGAGACCAACAGCAGAAGCAGAATGGAGCTAATCATGTTTGATGCTCTTCAGTCTGATTTAAACATTTACTGACTAGAATTGACACTGTATGGTGTTAGCCATTGGGATTATGAAATGAGCTGTAGACTTGCTACGTAAATGTGTCATTAAAATCACTTCATTATCCATGCTTTCAATTTCAGGGCAAAAAAAAAATCAGTTCCTATTTACAATGTCAAGATGTATATTCATTAAGAGTAACAAAGGTAACTTACATTTTGCACAGTATTTTGCAATTTGAAAAGAGCTCTTATATGTCTTAAGTGATCTTAGGAGAAGGCTTGGAAGTAAGTGGTGTGGGGAATTGTGCTAAGTAATTGGCTGGAGCTTATTCAATTTCTGAATTCTGAGTTTAGCTCATGATTCTAAACACAATATGGTCTTACTTATAATTTGCTTCCGGTATATTTCTAAAGTTCACAGTAAAGTAGAATTCTCCCTGTGGTAATTCATTTTTCGTTCTTGTCTTTAAAGACTATCGTTTTCTGTCAAATTTCATGAGTTTTCTTTTAATATTTATATGAAAGAAACAATTTGTGTTAATTACTTAATTTATTTTATGAAATAGTTGGCAGAATATAGAGACTCCAGCTTGCCCCACATCCCAAAATAAACAATGTTAGAAAAAAAACACACACAGCATAAACACAGAAATACATCACAAATACCCTTTTCCTTTGCCTTTTCAAAAGTTTTATTAGAGGGACTTTGGGGGGAAACCAGGGAGATAGCTCAGTGATTGAATACACTTGCATGCAAAGCCTGCTACTGTGTGATCAAACCCACAACAGCCACTTAAAGCCAGATACAAAGTGGCATATTGTGGTAGTTTGAATGGGTTTCCCCCAATAGATTTAAGAGTATATTTAAGTTTTTCTCCAGTTGCCTTTCTGGAGGTGTGTCATCTGGGCCAGAGGGCCCAAACCTAAGGAGTTTCTGGGGTAGGTCTGGAATTCCAGCTGTACATATGCAAAGAGCAGTCTGAGGCCCTGGAGTTCCTGCTATTTCAAGTTTGAGTGAATGTGCTTGCTTGCTTTTGGACTTGCTGGTGAAGGGTTTTTTTCTCTCTCTGCTTGGATCTGTGAAAGTGGCCAAACTCTTTCGCCATTGTGGAACTTTCTTGGATCTGTTACTTCAATGAATATTTTCCTTCCAAAACTGTTCCTGGTTTGGAGATTCATCCCAGTGGTGTGTGGATGACTATGATACATATGTCTCTGTTATCCTGGTGGAGGTGGAATCCAAACAATCCAAATGCCATGATCCATCTAGTCTATGGCTGTTGTCTTGTAGTGGCAGGAGAACCTGTCTCAAAGACAGTGGACTGTAGATACCTCAATGACGCTCTCTGAATTCCACATACATGCCAGGACAGATGTGCCCACAACTCTGAAAATAGTTTTGGTCTGAAATTATACTCAAAATTTAAAAACATAATTAACTTTTAATATGTACTTTACATATGTCTATATCTTATGGGAGCTGTATGCTTATATTTCTTGAAATTTCATCTTAATAGTGATTTAGACTTTAATTTCACTGTATGGATCTTAAATTTGTTGTTTTACTCAAATGACTCATCATACAAAGTTCCATAAACTAAATTAGATGGAATAAAAAATATCAAATTGTATTTGAAATATTAAAACTATAATTATCTTTATTCTACTCTGTGAAGGTGTAATATTGACTAGTTTAGCAGATAAACAAAACTTGTTCAACGATTCCAAATATTCACTGATTTATGTGTTTGTGAATATATGGAATTTCTAAAATAATGAGGAAAAGAATGAAAGGATGCTGAAGATAGAATAATGAGTTTATAATTGTCCTTTTTAATAGCAAAGCAGAAGTAATCATTATTGTAGTTATTACTTTATTATAATAAAAATAACCCCTAGTACTCATAATGTTTTTGGACACCTACTCTCTAATTATAGGAACTATTAATTTTTGAATACTATTCTTGAATAAAATCAAAAGAATCATTTTGAACAACTTGCTTGATTCTAGAGTTGCAATAGGGAAGATATATAAGAATGTAAGGAAATGTGTAGCTCACACAAGTAATATCATGTTTAAAAACTGTTGAAGAAATACAAAGGTTAAAGGGAGGAATAGAAGCCTGACTATGAATTCCTAATGTTAAAATCTATAATAGTTCGAGCAACAAATTAAATATACTATCACTATATAGGCTAAAATAAGAACACTGAAAATAGGCTGATCTAAACAACTTTATGAATAAATTAATAAACATGGAGAATCTTACATTAAACTTTCTTATCTCTGTCCAGATTATAGTTCTTAAAATGCAACATGGCCTACAAAAAAATCAAAAGGTGTGAATTCAGGAACACTAGCCTCACGCTTACAGGCTAATTAAGTCAAAAAGATCAGAGTGGTGTGATAGCTACAGGATGCTGAACACCTACACCTGCTCATGAAGCAGAACTGTAAATAAAGTACCATCCACCGATGAAGTAACCTGAATGCAGGGCAATTAAGTTCAGCAGCCTTCCCTTAGGAGACTGAGCAGAAAAAAACAGGCTCCCTTCATTCCACAAACAATAAGAGAGCAAAGGAATCCAGCCCATATGCTGCCAAATGCTAAGCAGACCTCATGCCATTCAAGGATGAACAAGTAGAAAACACAACTGTGAGGAGTCTTTGAGAAAAGAGTAAACAAAAAAGCAATAACAGATACTGTCCAGATGTTCTCACTAAAATATCTCTCTGAAGAGCAGATGACAAAGGGTTGGCTTAAAAGAAACTTGATAAAAAATATACAAGATATGTGCTTAGCACTGTGAAAACTGGTAAAATAGGTTACAATTACAATGAATTAGAAAATATAAAGGGATATAAGGTGCTGAAGTTAGATACTTTATTTGGAAAGCATTAAGAAGGGATGAAAAGATAAAGATGGTATAAGATAGAATAATAGTTATATAATTGTCAATTACAACAGCAAGACACAAGTAAAACAGAAAAAAAAATATATATCAGAGATGCAAGACAGATGTGAGAAAAGGCCTAGAATATGAAGGCAATAGCAATTAAATAAGTAGAAATGCCATTGTTCCTTTGTGACTCAGAGAAAGCAAAACGAAACAAAACAAAACAATTATTGCCATGGCTACTAAGAAGAGTTGTGGCCCCACATAACACTGCTGATCAAGTGGGCCTGTTCACCTTCTGTCAGGAAGAAGGCGGGAATAATCAGACACTCACCTGACATCTCAGGTAAACCAGGTGTCATCTTGCCATCTCTATGCAATGATGTTGAAAGTCTTGTGGCTTCATGGGTGTAGCTAGGATATGGTGAAGTAGAAGGGTCAACCCCCCCAAGTATCCAGCCACAGGGAGGTTATTAACCATGATGGATGAGACCAGCAACTGCATTGGGCTCCCTACAGTCCTGTGAGCATCCCTTTCCTCATGTTCTGTAACAAAGCCCCATCAACTCTTGGGTTCACCAAGGTAAACTTTGGTGGAATTGGCCTTTCATTTGTCAGAAGTGCCTGGCCTGGGAAAAGGAGCCTTTATCAGCTTCTCCTCAGAAATAGAGTTGAAAGAACTGTGACAATGAGTTACTACACTGGTTGGATGAGAAATGTTAAAAACACACTCAAAATGTGTTTTGATGAGTTCATGGAAAACGCGAAATTCTTTACCAGCACACACCCATATACTCATACATTTGAGTACATGATCCCCAGCAGGTAGCATTGCTTGGGAAGGTTATGGAACTTCTAGGAAGGGAAGCCTCTTGGATGAGGTGGGTCACTGGGGGAAGCGTTTGAGGCTTTGTAGCAAGCCCTTCAGTCTCTCCTTCCTTCTCACCAGTGTTACCCAGTCCAGTCGGGTCTGCCATGCCTTATCTGCCATGATGAAACTTCTGCTCTAAATTTTTAGCTGAATGTAAACTATGTTCTTCCATAAGTTTTCCTGTGAGGGAATTTTTTTACATAGTAATAAAAAAGTGACTGATACAATAGTATAGATTAAAGTAACTCATGGGTCATTAAATTAATGAAATGGTATCATCATCAATCTATAGCCTAAAGGTTTGTGAAGAAAAAAAAACTTACTCCTTTAGCCAAAACATAACATATGCAAAAGGTTCCTTTTTGTGATGATTAAAAGCCAAAAGTATAGGAAGATATTGCAGAAGCAATATCTACAGAATTATTATAGACAGAAGCTACAATAAACCTATACACAACATATGATACAAAAAAGATGGGAAAAGGATATAGACATTCATACATATGTCACATACTATACTTCCAGAGAATAGCATCAAAAACTATTTTTCTGAAAGTTGAGATATGTATACAAATTAAGAATAAAAAAAAATCACGGCATAAAGAACTAGCTACCATTTTAAAAATAATCAAATGCAAATTTCATGAAACAATTGTTAAGTTAATGAGTCAAAAGATATTAGTTTTAGCTGTCTCAATACCACATTGAGGCTGAGGTAAATCATTTCATATGTCTTGGCTTTCTCCATTTGTGAAACATTGCATTTTTTCAGTAATAAAGTTTAAATTCATATTTGAAAGGCACAAAAATGTTGGCTCTTTTTTCATCTTGACAATATTCTCGTCAGGAAGGCTCTAACCATTATCTAATTTAAGATACTTGTTAATAATTATTACTGCAAGTATACAAAATACCATAATATTTGGTTCTCACTTTTCCAGTGTGGGCTGATAGTTTCATTGACCCCACTTGTATTCAAATGTCAGAGAAGAGAATGGAAGGTATGGAATTTTCTTCATTCATGAACAATGGATTTTTCTTTTACAAAAAATGAAATATAGATTTTTGAAACTGAATACACTTTGATGCTTTCATTACCGTATATGACTGTCTTCACTATCTGTGAGCACATTAACAGGCCAATGTCCTCTGACTGCAATGGACAGTAATTTTCCCCCAAAATCTGCTAGTTATTATCGTGCCTTTGTTCATCTGATATTGAAAGGCCTATTTCAAGCTCTGTTTTTTAATCAATCATTTTAGGAATCATATCTATAGTTGTATGACTGCTAAGGAATAAATAAAAGAAAAACAAAATGAATGCAATGCTTCTTTGGCCCATTTCAATATGATATCTACATTGTTAATGGAGGTGAACAAAAGGAATAATAATAAGCATTAACAAAACTTTTGTACTTGTCAAAATCTTCAGAAAACCATGTGGGTGACTGAAGCAAAATAGAGAAATATAACTTTTTTCATAAGCATCAGTTGGATAGTGATAACATATAAATATATAGTACAAAGGCATTCAGAGGGAATGAGAGAAATCAGAAATCATGAGTTTTCCACACTGACTTTTTAACCTCTAGTAGCAGTGGTTATTTGTATTAAATTGACTTTGAGCATCTGTGTATTTGTAAAACAAGTAGAAAATGTGTTCTTAAAGATTATGTATGCAGTCATATTTAAGTGTTCTCATGCATTAATCAATTTGAGAATGTGTTAACCCTATAAGGTTGACACTCTAACCATTCCCTGTTTTAAAGGATACTTTATAAATTACATTGTACCTGGAGACCCACAAATTTTCACATGGTTTAATCTGAAATTTGAAGCTGAGCTAGTTGTCTGGCTGTACAATACTTTTGGGACACAATATCACAGCCATCCTAAAATACAATGTGAAATGCTAAGTACAGGCTCAATTTCCAGATTCCATCTTCCTTATCTATTTCAGTCGAAAACTAGAAGCCCAGACGCTATGATGCCTAGATTTTGTGAATCTGATTTTCTCCAATGTTGGGAATCTAAAATTCATTATTTGGTTTCTTACCTTTCAATATCAGACTCCATTGACTTTTTAAAGAAAATCCATCAAGATTTTTCACAGCTGCAAGAAACTGGTCTATACAGTATTGCTCCAGTTATTGCTGTTATGTAGAGAAAACTCTCACAAACTTTGAGGTAGAGTTGCAGATCTTCAAAATCCTCAAGGAAGAATCCAGTTGGTTTGTGTCAGGGTTGCAATCAACATGGTGCAATACAGGTATGGGAGTGGGTCTGAGAACTGCTAACCAATAAATCCAGGGAAGAAATGAAAGGTGTTTTCATTGCCAACTTAACCCATAGTGAGAATGGACAGTCCTCTGATGTTACAGTCCTGTTGTCCAACTCAACATACAGTGCGGAAGTCTGTTACTGCTTCTGAAATCATCCCTCAGGTGTGAATGCAGGACATTTACTTTTGGGAACTACATCTGGCAGGTCCAAGTATGATTCCAGAAGCTTCATTTGTTGTATTACAGGACCATGAATAATCTTAGGAAAAGAATTTATGCTAACCTTCTAAGGTGGGAGCCAAGCACCTCTTTATGTTATAAAAGAAAGAAGGAGGGTCTGGAGAGATGGCTTAACTGTTAAAATGACTCCAATGCAGAAGGACCCATGTTTGATTCCTCAGTATCCCTGTAAAGCCAGATGCACAAGGTCTGTGGAGTTAACTTCAGTGGCTTAAGGCCCTTGCACACTCATTCTCCATCTCTTTTTTATCTCTCTCTCACTCTCGCTCAAAAAATAAATAAATAAATAATAAATGAGCTTGCTGTGGGTCTATGGTGCATTGCTAAAAGCTGGCTCACGTGTTTCCCAGGTCTGTCTTCTTCAGAGTGGGAACAAGCAGTTCTATCTGAGCTGCATGTCTTTCTGACAGTCATGAAGAATTTTAGGATTAAATGACTATAACAACTTCTGATTTTCACACACAAAAGTATAGAGTACAAGCACCTAAAAGTGTGTAGGTAACCTGGAAGCCTGACATATGAGACATGCTATATTTGATACCCACCTTCTCCCTTCAACTCTATGTGCCAGGCTACTTAAATGGGTAGGAATTACTTTCAAGAGCTATTAGGAACTATATGTAAACAAGGTTTAGCTAAAAGGAACATCTGCTTCCTCAAAAAACTATACATTCTGTCAGGTAATCTTTATGATAGTTTGAAATGTTCAATTTAGAAGTTATGGAATTTAATCTGTATGAATGTTTCTCAATGTTACTCAGACTCCATGTGTGGAAGAGTTGGCTGAAAACACACGAAATATCTTTAAAGTAGAGTAGAAGATAAACAGGTCCCAGAGAATTATTTTAAAAACAGATATGATGTGAAGTTTTAAATTTACAGTAATGAAAATATCAAGAAAGCCACAAACTAAGCAGAGAGGGAATAAAATCAGAGCAGCTACATTGAATAAGTATCCGCCAAAGGAGGGAAAACATGTTCTTTGTGGTACCTGAAAATGGCATTATTGCATGTAGGTCATAGTCTGTATGTTAAGTCTTGAATTATGAAATTTAAGTAAAAGTCACAAATAAATGAAAAAACTCAAACACTAAAGCAGCAGTAATCTAAAGAATGATCTGTCTATTGTCAAGCAAAAATAAAAGTAGATATTACAATTTTAACCTTTCCCAAGGCTAACTACATAACTACATCAACAAAACTTACCACTCAGATTTCTCTGAAGCACTCCCAATAAATGATATGCGATGTATGGTTCTTATATCCTTTTAAGCATTAGTAAAGGAAATACAAATGTCAGCCACAGGTAAGTCAGCTAAGACAGACTTGCTTCTGAAAAGTACCATGATGTGTAATGATCAGTGTTAGGAATGATGGAAATGTTTCCTCTTTCATGCTTGACAAATTGTGTTGTAATGTTTCCACCAGGACTTGTAACTGGCTCTGGGTTCAAAGTCTTCCATGTTGTGAATCTCTTCATGTCAATGAACTTTCATATTTCTTGATTTTATCTTGTATTATGTACACTACTTAACACTCTGGATTCCTTTCAAACTTATTTACAACTCTATCTCTTCTCTGATAATTTTTCTATGATGAACTCTATGGTTTCTCCAAAAAGAAAGCTAATGGTTTAACAGAAATATAATTGTTTTTCCTCTTGGTTAAAGGAAACTGAGATTTGGGTCCAATACATCCATGACATAATCACAAGACTGCCCTAAATATGTGCTAGAAGCACACAAATTTCCTTTATTGGTGGGTTTTCATTTTTCACTCAATAAACATGACTAGCATAATGATAATAAAAGAATGCAAGTTCCTTATTTGCTGAGCATATTTTTAAAGATTTGGATAATGCTTGTCTAATAGAATAAGAAATGCTCACACTATCTCATTATATTAAATTACTGATAATTTAAAAAAATGAAGATTCATCATCTTTGTAGCTATGTTGTTGTGTACAATTGCTACCCATGGCTAAGCATCTACTATTCTGGTCTTCAGGGAAAATTATAATGCTATCTAAAGTAATATCATTTATTTTAGTAAATATTCTTTTTTGTTGTTGATATTTTTATTATCCATAATTGGATACATTGTATGAGCAAATTGTATTTTGGTAACCCCATTTTCCTCCTCCCTCTTCACAACTCACTGGGGACCCTCCTTGGTGGGCGTACTGGATCAGTGCACGGAGAAGGGGGTTATGATAAGCACAAGAGGTAGCCTTGTTCTCCCCACCCCTCTGTGTGTTGTTGCTGAGGAGGTCAATGTCTCTGGATATTCTCCTCCACTATGGCTCTTAACAATATTTCCACCCCCTCTTCCACTCAGTTCTCTGAGCCATAGTGGGTGATTTATTAAGTCTGCTTTATTGTTGAGATCTTAAGTGTCTCTTGACTTCTGCTTTGGGTTGTGTTGGATACCATTGGTGTCTGTCTCAATGACCTATTCTGGGTTATCTGACTTGATGAGATGATAGGTCTCTTATTTATCATGCCAATTACTCAGGGGTTTCATTTGGGGCCTACATTATAGGCCCAGAGTGGTTTCATCTCTTGCCATAATATCAGCCATCATCCTATGGCTTGTTGGTGGAGTTAGGTTGACCACTGCTCTCTCACTGCCTTCTGAAAAATACAAACAGAATCTCCATCAGAGTGTTATCAGTATAGGTTAAATGAGACACACATTGCTATTTTGGCAAAATTCTATTGGGTGTAGCTTCTCTGTAGTTCTCTCGTAGTGGGAATTTCCCCTTGGAGCCCAAGATTTTGGTCCCCATAAGATTTTGCCCTGGATCCCAATTCCAGTTAAGGATTCTTTATCACTGAGTGGATCTCTTGGCCAATTTGAAAGCCATTGATTATACCCCTAGGTTTTGGTGTCACTTTTGCACAGGTGTTCACTTCTTGACTTGCTGATCTCTCCCATAGAGCAGTGTGTTCTGAGTTCTCATGACCTCAGTCTGAATTTTATATCTTTGGTCTCTGCTGTCTCCAAATATCATTGACCAGTTTCAACTGGCAGCTCATTTAGCACCTACCAGCCCTGCACATCCTGTCATCTTGGAGCTGGTTACCATTCTGGATCTCGTAGGGTCTCTAGGTGTTGTGCGATGACGTTCTGATTCTAATTTATTATTCCATTCATTACAAACATACTTTTGAAAACATTTCCCATATCCAAGTCAGTTAAGCAAACCCTTTCTCTCACAGCTCAGTGCTTTTTGCTAACTCAATAATTTTCTGCTTTTAAGATTTTTTAATTGAAGTGGATAAACTGTCATTCATACACTTATTCTGTATGCTGATGTGTCTTTCTTCCCCATATGTGTAATCACACATAATGATATAATGACAAGTAACTCTGTAGTTTCCTCTTTATCAGATGGATTTAAGTAAGAAACAAGCAGACACAAGATGGGATCCACAAGTCAGCAGTGAGAGGTAGATACTGTGCATTCTCTGCAATGCAGTTGCCTCCATTGCCTGATTAGATTTGACTCCTAAATTCTCCTTTTCCATCTGATTTGAAATTATATTTTGAGCATATCTCATTATGCCTCTGCACTCCCAAACTTTTCAGTCTGGGTGTGGGCAGGTATGTGGTGGTTGGCAATTCTTCCCCTGACCAGTTATGATGATTGTATTCTTTCTATTATACTTACAACCTACTTTACATTGCTTTGGGAAGGGAAAATGATGATTGGAAAATTCTGCTAAGCTCCATTGGGAGGCTTTTCAAATCACAGATGCAAAAAACTAATGATCTCTTATTGATCATTCCGTTCTACTCTCTCTCACTCTGTTTCTCGATCAGTATTTTCCTCTCCATCTATTCCACTTCATAGATTGTTACTTGTGTGCCTCAAACACTGATATCAATGCAATTTAGTAAATTCTACCCAAGTAACACAACTTCCTTCTGTTCTGAGGCATGTTCCTCAAAATAATATACATACATACATGCATAAATACAAACATACATACATATGCATTCTCCATTTTCAAACCATTGATATAATCTTTACTTAATCGATACCTATTAACAAATTAATATTTACTCCCCCACTGAGCATCCTGTAAGATTCTTAAGGAACAGAGATTAATGACTCAGAGGCTTCTGTTCATTCCAGTAACCAACCTGTGAACATCAATTTCCTCAGACTTTTTCTTTCTGTGGTTGAAAACCTTCATCTACCATGCAAGGGGATGTGTCCGTACCTTCCTTCTTCTCTGAATTTCATAGGACTAAACATGTTTGATGCAATTCTCACTTCCTTTGTCATCTACAGCCTTCGGAATCAAAATGCGCCAACCAGATGGACTGCTGATCTTCCCAAATGGTCACCTGTTCATAGCAAAATCTGAATTTGCAGCAGAATTTCAGTTGTCCCTGTTTTTCTTTCTTTTTTTTATTATTCATTCTGTCTTTCTCTTCCTCTCTTTCTTTTCTTTCCTACTTTATTTTATTCTTCTCTTTACTTTTGTTATCTTGCATATGTGTGGCAACAATATGTTCTTGATGTAGAAATTGTGAGCATTTTAATCCAGCAATGTTTCAAATTATCTTATCATGGACTGACACTCTCTACGTTTTTTTAGTTACCCCTTAGCTTTTTCCAGATCCACCTTACTCTAGTCTATCTACATCTGTATTTATCTATATACTTGGAAAACTGTATAGGAAGAAATAATGACGACTACATCCATGAGAACTTGATTTCCTTTCAAATCATATAATAAAATAAGTATATAAGTGGGCATGGGTGGGGAATGAGTTACAAATATAATCATATAAACATGTAGTGCTGACCTGTCGGGTTCTAAATCTCAAGCAGAAGTAATCTGGTCACTAAATACAGTTTGCTTTCCTGAAATTAGGGTACTTAATGGATCCACTCCCCCAACACCCTAAGTTTTATCATATGTTTTGCCATGAAGGATACTAACTAAATGCAGTAAATGTACATTCTTCAAATGACAAATGTTTTTTTCAGCCTTGATGCCTACTTAGAGAATGTCCCCTCCTAATGCCAACATGTATCTAAGGGACATCTGTTAAGTTTTATAACACTAACTTTCAATTGTCTACATAAGATTTCTAATTGAAAAAGCAAACAAACAAACACTCTCATATTCATCACCTCACATGTATGCAAGATCTCAAGCAAGTGTTACTTTGTAAATAAATTCATGAACAGATCAAGGCATTTGACTCAGGGAAAATTATTCATTTAAATTATTATTAGTATTAACATTAGCATCATTCTTACTTACTAGACATAATCATGCTAAAAATAAATGTTTACAGATTTCATATACTATTGCCCTGAAAGGCTCTTAGAAGGTACCTATTGATCTGTCATTGGTCATAGAACTTTCCTCAGTTAAAAATGACAGTTAGAAAATTAATGTGATGCTTAAGTGACTGTTGTAGACAGCCACAGGCCACTGGGATGAATCTCCAAATCAGGCACATTTTAAGGGAGGGAACGATTTATTTGTAGCTAGAGATATAGGGGAAGTTCCAGAATGCAAAAGAGTCTGTTTCACTTTCACAGGTCCAAGCAGAGAGAAAAACCCATCACCTACACCACAGACAATAGCAAACAGGCAGGAAGGCCAAAGAGAATTTCTTCTCCTTTATATAGTCTTAGGGTGTGTCTTACAACCCTTCCCCAGACTTTATGGCTTCCTGAGTCTCTGGAATTCCCTTCCTCCACTGCCCACACAGGAAAGGATGTTTACTTCTGGCTCCTTTGAGGTTTTTTATGTCCTGCCCCTTGCTGAGAGGCTGCTGCCTGTAAACATCCTCAGAGATGCACCCAAGATTACTTGAAAAATCAAGTTGACAACAAAAGTTAATCATCACAGTGACTCATTAACATGAGGCTTCCATATTGGTGGAACTAACACCACTCTTTTGAGCTAATGACACCCTTTTGGTTATATATAATGTGTGTGTGCTTATACATAATGATTGTGCTTATATATAATGTGTGTGTTTGTATGGTGAGTTAGTTTTCAGAGAGAATGTGCAAAATAGTAGTCAGTAACAATTATGTTTAGGCACAAAATGATAAATTGCTCCCTTGGCATTTTACTTGAACATCATATAAATCTCCTGTTCGAATCATATTAAATATTTTACCTAAATGTATTCCTTTATTCTAACTAGAGTTTTATTTTAGGTTAGAAGGGAAGAAATAAGAGATGACTCCTTAAAAGTTTTGAATGTTTAAAACATAAGGTTTTATTATCCCAAAGAGAGACATTCTATTATGCAAATATATTAATTCAGTTGCTGGTATGGAGATTTTATACAGAAACAGATAAAGTTTAAATAAGGATTTTATGCTGAGGAATTGCAGAGTAAAATAATCAGCCATTTGGTGTTACTTAGGTTGCATTTAGGTTTTAAAAATATTCTTTTTAATGTGCATTAGTCTATGCATAACTTCTACCATGAGTATAGATTCTTTCAATTGTTCTATCATTCAGAGATAAAGTAAATAAACAGCACAAACATTGCATTTGGAAATTGGTTTAACACAAACGTGTTTGTTTGGAACAAAAATTGCTTTCAGTTAATGTGGGAAGAGTAGATTAAAACCTAAGATTTTTTTTTTTTACTAAGAATCACATTACTATAAATGCTGATTCAATTTTTGCCATTAAAAATACAAGTGAAACATGTGTATCTTTTTGGTAGTAGTGTATGTACATGTACACATACATGTGTACACATAAATACATTCATTCATATGTACACTGAAGGAAGGAAGAGCACATTCTCGGTTTACAAATAAAGACTTTGAATATTAGACAATCTATTTTTTATGAATGGGCTTGTTTTTAAGAATACATTGTCATATCTCTTGGTTTTGCTCACAAATTCCATGAATTTTTAAGCCTTGAAATCTTAGAATCCTACTTTAGCAAGCATTGTGAGTGCCTGTTTTATTTACTTGTATCTTTGACCATCCTTTCTTTAGTATGGAAATTTCCCTTGTGTAAGTCCAGCTTTCTTCAACTTATAAGCAAGGGATGTGCCTCAGCTACTTGCAGACCCATGGAAGGGCCCAGTGCAGAAGCTGTTATGCTGAAAGGTTCTCTACAACCATAATAGTGACACAGGTAGACAGTAGTAGTATGGGTCTTATTATCTATAGGAAAAACTATCATACAATATTCCTGTCTGGTGATTGCAATAATGTTACCAATGGGTTAGTTCTGCAATATAATTTAGGTGGTGTCTCACCTGTCTGACATGGATTTTGGGGGGGTTGTTCTTACATGTTTTCACAAATCTACTTAATTTATTCTACAATAAGTTTCATAGCTGGCTTTTAAAAACATTTTAGCATACTATCTAAACACTTAGACCCTGTCACCTACTTAAGGGCCTCACTTAAGGATCACTCCTATCTTCCTGTTTATCCATCAACTCTTCTTTTCTCTCTTACCTTTCAGCTGTGCCCATATATTCTTTTGTTTCTCCCATTTTATAAGAACTCCCTGTCGGAAACACATGTCTAATTTGAGCTACTGTCTTAGTAATGTCTTTTCTTTTTCAGGAGAACTCTGTGGAGTTTTATAAATACTCAGTCTCTATAATTAATCTTCTAAGGTGCTCTCTGGAAATCACTTCAATCTGACTTTTCAACTGCAATTGCTCTTTCAAAGCCTCCAATGGCCTCCACATCACTAAGCCATCCCCGGCATTGCTTAATCATCTCTACTTCTTCCCATGCTTAACTCATTAGCAGCATAGGATAACTCTGATCCCTCTCTCCCCCTTGAAGTACTTCCTCGTCTACCAGGAGTTTGCTGTCTCCTGTTGTCTTCCTACTTTTCAATCACTTTCTTGGTTTCTTTTAAGTACTTTAATTATGGATTGCCTTTGGGTCTCAGTCATTCTCTCCTTTTTTTGGTATACATTCTCCTCCCTAATCCCAAATCCCTGGGCGATAAATAATAAAGAGTTTATTCTTTTTTCTAGCAGTCTTGGTTTTGTACTTGAAATGCTAATAGACACTTCAAAAATTAAATTCTCCAGCTTAAGTTTCTGTCCTCTTGCCCTCTATAGTTACACACACACACACGCACACACACACACACACACACACACACACACACACATTCATTTAATTAGTCATCTTTGTTTTCCTAATCTCCTTACATATCACATACAATCCTAGGGAATCCATTTTAAACTACCTAAAGAATATTCCCAGGATTTGCTTGCACACAACACCTTTAAATTTAC
>PVHP010005839.1:0-63287 GCA_004024765.1 Zapus hudsonius
TAGTAGCTTTTTTGTTTATTTTGTTTTGTTTTGTTTTTTGAGGTAGGGTCTCACTCTAGCCCAGGCTGATAGTTATCAAACTTATGGCATCCTCCTACCTCTGCCTCCCAAGTGCTGGGATTAAAGACATGTACCACCACACTTGGCTAAGTAAGTAGTTTTAAAAAATTTATCCAGGCATGGTAGCACACATCTTTAATCCCAGCATTTGTGAGGCAGAGAGGAGGATCACTGAGTTTGAGGTCAGTCTTGACTACAGAGTGAGTACCACATCAGCCTAGGCTGAGTGAGACCCTACTTGAACCGCCCCCCCCAAATGATGATTAGATATCCTGACCTGCTAGTAATTTATGATATTTAGAGTAAGGGAAAAAGTAAGGCCTCTTGAAGCCCAATCCAGCAGGGTATGGTGGCTCATGTCTGTAATCCTACCATTTGGGAGGCTAATAGAGGAAGATTTCCATGTATTTGAGACTCGCTTGGGGTATAGATTAGACTATATATGTAAAAGCCAACCAAATAATTTAACCAACCGTCTAACAAACCCAAAGAGCAGCAAGCTCAAAATACCTCTAATCTGGAGCAGAGTAAGTGCTAGAATTTGGATGTCCTTGGTATTTAAAAAAATTGAACAATTTTTTCCTTCAACACTGACTATATTCCAACAGCCTTTAAAAATTTAAACCATTTAGTCTGTAGTCATCTAAATATTTTAGCCTACTCAAAGGACCAGGAATCTACATATATAAAGTCAAATAATTAATTGTTCAAACATCAACTCAAAGAATAAAGATAGAGGATATCACCAAGTTTTACCTAATTAACTTGCAAATAAGTGAATTAAATATTATTGTCTGCATTAAGGAAAGACACTTCAGAGCATGAGGTGAAGTGAAAACTTACAGAAGAGTAAGTCTGATTTGTCTTGAAGGGTTTGCACAGGTAGAGACGGTAGGAATGTTTGCATTTGTTTCTGACAATGATTCATTTATTAGGAACCTTGGAGCTATGTGTAGAGAAATAATAGAAAATAAATCTAAGTTTTATCTATCCAGTTCTGAAGGGCCTAAATATATACAAGGCTATAAGACCTACCAATGATTATAACAGATATTTATTACACTGTTTCTCAGATTAATAAAGTCTGTGTCCCATCAGAGAAAAAGATGGTGTTGAATTATTTTCATCTTCTAATTTTGTAGTCAGACTTCATGAAGACAGAATTCTTTTGGTTTTTCTGTTTTCCAAGTTAGCTTGTCAACAAGCAGTGTGCTTCTGGAGACATTGAAGGCAAGAGCAGAAGAAGCTGGACCATCCAGTTAGGATGGGGCGGTGCCAAGTTAAGTCGGAAAAGTGAGACAGACTTGGGGTTGGGGAAACCAATGGAGGATGCACTGTGCTTGAAAGAGAGAGTGGGGAATGCTTGGTAAAATCCTGGATTTGGCAGAGAAGTCAGGCCTAGACATGCAGACAACAGGCTCTTCCATCACTGAAACACTGGAAGTATGTATGGGTTGAAGATTTCTCTGCCTTATGTTAGCATCAGGCACTTTCTTACTTGTGGCTTAAAAGCAGCATTTGTTTTTGTTTGTTTGTTTGTTTGTTTGTTTGTTTGTTTGTGACAGGATCATACTATATAGCCTAGGCTAGCTTTGAATCTGCAGTGAAACTTCTGCTTAAGCCTCCCCAATAGCTAGGATTACAGGCATGAGCCACTATGCCCAACTTTCAAATTTTATTTTAAATCTTGAAATGGCATCGTAAGTTCTCATTGTCTTATTTTTCAGTGCTTTACCATTTGCATAGCATGAAACATAGAAAATCTGTTATACATTTGACTAATCCACAGTAGGAGAGTGAGAAAGGAGTGATAAGAAGGAGTAGAGAGTATAGGGACTAGTTTTTGATTGGAATATTATGAAGCTATTAACTTGCCTTAGCTATTTTCAAAGCTTCATTCCATTAAGAAATTAGATGATAGATAAAGGATGGATGGATAGATGATAGGATGATGGATGGATAGAGAGAGAAAGAGAGAGAGAGATGACAGATCAGCAAATATGTAGCTTCTAGAGATCTGGTCTTCATTTTCTTCTAAAAGTGTATTTTGTAAATTAAGTTGGGTCATGACTGAGAGATGAAAGTCTGTGTGGTTTTATGAGCAAATGCATCTGAAAAAATGAGTGTTAAAGAAGAGCATTTAATGTTTTTAGAGAAATGGTATAGATAGTAACTATTTAAATCATAAACAGTCTGGGAAAGAATATAAAGTTATAAGAGAAAGGAATTTGGGGCTATATTTCCACCACTGTTTCCAGGATTGAAATCTGAAGAGTCTTTCTTGGGTTAAGAAGAATGTGATCAGAGGCTGGAGAGATGATTTAATATGAGGACCTGAGTTAGATCCCTAATGCCAATGTAAAAATTTAGGCATCACCACGAATATCTATAACTCCAGCACTGATGGGGAGGATTGCTGGTCAGCGAATGGTGAGCTCCACATTCAGCAAGAGGCCTTGTCTCAAAGAGAATGACAGGGAGGTCACCTCAGTCTTCCTCCGAGCTTTCTACAAATGCACTTGGGGCATGCACATCACACGCATAGGCTGTGTGAACACACATACTACAATACTACATGCACACACAAGAGTGTGAAAGATACTGAAAAAAGTAACTATCAATAGTTTTTTGTAGTCTCATAATCATGAAGGAAACTGAATTTCAAAGAATGCAACACTGATGGAATGCTTTCATAAAAGTTTGAGTATAATCATGATCATCTTATTTTTAAATGCATGGGATGACAACAAAGTATGGTATTTGTAAATGATACATTGTTCCCCAAACTGTTTTAATAATGACATAAATTTACTAATAGAAAATTATTTAAATCTTGATTTTGCCAGATTTTTTCAGGAAAGACCTTAGATATGTTCCATGCTTTCAACTTGCCAGTTTGACTATATATTCCTTTACTTCTTTAATCCTCAAGAAAGGAGATTCTCCTTTATGTCAGTGGGAAGCTAACCATGGCCAAAGAGCTGGTAAATGCTGATGTTTACACTCCATGCTTCTGGATATCAAAGGTTTCTCTTACATTTGAATAAATGGTTTATAATCTATCCAAACAAGTTATTGAGGAATTAGGATGCTGAGATTTTATTGTTTATGTTCCTGTTTACAATATTTATCATTTATAGTTTTTTAACCTGATGCATTAACCTCCACTTTCCTAGGACAAGCTTCGTAAGGGCTTTGGCAATGTGGTCACCCACCTGGGGTGATGACAGCTGCTGATGCTGAATCCAGCTCTTGTCATCATTAATGGCCTGCATTCGACAGTGTGTACAAGCCATCCTTGCTTAGTGTACATGTATAGCATGAGAATAATTGTAACCTGTCATTATCTATTTAATAGACAGCTCTTAGTCATTCCAGATATTTAATTGTCATGCTATAATGCACCATATCCATGTCACTTCCTGTACTTATCCTGTCTGTGGGCAGTTGTGTCTTTTTTTTTTCTTTCCTTTGTTTCATAATATTCAAATCCATTTCATAGTTATATTGATGAAGCCTCATTATGCCATTCCCATTGAAAGGATTCTTCTTAGTGTTTTTTTAATAAAAAATTATTGTCCATAATGAGTTACATTATTTAATGGGCAAACAATGAGTTCTTATCCCCAGTTCCCCAATATCCCATCCCCAATCAACTGGATATCCTCCTCCGTGGGCAGTCTGAATCAGTCCTTGGGGCAGGGGACCATGGATAGCCTAGGAGTCAGCCCGGTTCCACTGGCCCTAGTATGTTGTTACTGAGGGGTGCCATGTCTCTGGATATTCTCCCCCACCAAGGCTCTCACAATCTTTCTGCCCCCTCTTCCGCTCCGTTCCCTGAGTTGTGGTGGGTGAGTATTAAGGCTGCTTTATGGTTGACAACTTAGGGGTCTCTGTACTACTATTTTAGGTTATGTCAAAAATCATTGGTGTCTGTCTCACTGGCTTATCCTGTGTTGACTGATTGGCTGTGGCTATGGGTCACTTGTTCATCTCATCATTCTTTGTGGGGTTCCATATGGATCCTTCACAGTATGTCTGGGGTGTCTCATCTCTTTTCAGGATGTCAGCTATCAGCCTGCGGTTCATTGGTAGGGTTCTTCTTAGTTTTAAAGTAATAGCCAGGCATTTATGAAGGAGTAATGTTTTCTGAACATAAAACATGGCCAGTAGATTTAAAGCTTCTTATCCTGCTACACTGGAGACTAAAGAAGTCAGAGAAAGTAATGATGGCACTGACTCAAGAAAAGATGAGGCTCACAGAATGAATCATGTACGCAGAACATTATAATGTCTGTCTTAAAACTTTGCTTTAACTTAAAGATATGCAAACGATAGAACCTATCTTTATCATAAATTTAGAAAAAAAGATTAATTTGGCAAGAGAGATGAGTGCATTCAACTAGTTATTTCTTATTTTTAATTCCAAAATTGTTACTCAATGAGAAGGTGATTTCTCTGAAGCTAAAATTACTTTCAACAATTTATTCACCATATATAGTATGTTACTTTATAGCAGTTACAAATACAGTGAGAGAAGTCTTTTCATAGAGGCTTATCTAAGTGTATATTTGTGAAATCAAGTTTATAGATAGATTTAAGGTGAGATCCTTCATATTAAATTGTAGCACGGACTGACAAGACCCTAAAAAGTAGGTATTAATTATTGTGCATGCTATACATTTCTTCACTACTTTGTATCATTACTCCAGAATGACCTTGTTAGGTAAGGGAGATGGCAAGAGAGACATATAATGCCTCTTGAGAGCAAGTGGAGTGATGCGTATCAGGAGAAGACACTAAAGATTTATTGTCTGTGGAAAAGGAAACACAGATCTCTGCTTGTGCAGTGTTTCTGACACCATCCACAGTAAAGGGCAACTGAAGCTGTTGGATAGAAAGTGTTCTGCTGGGCCATAATGCTAACATTGTCATTTTGTTGTGTGTATTATATATGTCTCATTGCTTAGTCTTTGTAGAACTTAAAATATGAATGATGGTCTTGTCAAGTCCTTGATATCTAAATTGCTATCCAAATTATCAGCTTAACCAAATTGAACTAATTAATATGCTAGAACAGTACTAAGAGGAGGAAGCAGTGGTGACAGAAAATGAGTATTTTCTTCCCTAATTTCACATTTTCCTTATAAGTACCTTCTTCCCTAGTTACAGGAACTAATTAAAAAGAGAATGTTGACATGGTTTGTTTAGGCTGAAATTTGCACGATGGAGGACAACTCTAATGCAATGACTACAAACCTGAGTAGCTGCTCTGGGTCATCTCGTGCCTGCATTATGGGACTGAGAATTGAGGACTTAGACTTGGTGGGCATATATTTGGGTTCCTATTTGCCTCTGGCAAAATGAGCTGTCAGCTTGCTCTAGAAATATTCAGAAAAAATTCATTATATACATGGGTATATGAAATATAATTTAACAAGAAAAGAGATAATATATGTGTCTTTTATTTGTTGGTATCTACACTCTAAGATTCTAGAATGAAAGCCCTTAGTCATATAGGATACAAATTTCATTTCTTTCTCTTTCTTCAGGTAGGAATAACACCCTCAATAGATATATGCTTTCAATGGAAAAACAAATGTAGAGAGACCTTTTTGATAGTGACTCATTCCATTCCTCCCTTTTGGGCAGTCATAAGAGGTATAGAACACCAAAATTTCTGATTTAAACAGGCACTGATTTAGTAGATTTGTGTTATCAACAGCATTTTTCCATGTTGGTAATGGTCTTGTACTGACATTAGGACCTAAGGTTTGGTTGTTCTTTATTGATACAGTATAATCAAGGTGATCACTGTGTGGATGGAGGCCACTATTTGTCAACTTTTAGAAGCATTTTCCACAAACAACTTGTAGTTCAGTCCCACTCTTTGAAACACCCCTCAGTACAAGCTATGCCCTCTCCTCATAGATGCCTACCTTTAGTGACTGCTTGATGTGGGGTGCAGAGGTCTAGCCTGACATCAGTTACATACAGACTGAGATGCCTTCCATCTTCAGAGGACCTGCAGCTGCAGCACAGTGCATTCTCCCTTGGCTTAATCCTACTTCACAGAACTGGGGGCTGCTTTTGAAAGCATTTCCAGTAAACCTTCCTTCTAGAATATGTTGACAGAGGTGCCTGACCTATGTTAATAATCTCACTATGTTGTCCTGTCTGGCTTCAATTCCTGATTGTACCAGTGTGTACCTTAAGCAAATTCCTAAGATCTCTAAAGTCCATTGCCTCCTTTTCAGTGTTTGAAAATGAAAATGTTGGGCTGAGAGATGTCTCAGCAGTTAAGGCACTTGTCTGCTAAACCTAACGACTTGGGTTTAATTCCCAAGTACCCATGTAAGCCAGATGCACAAAGTGACACATGTATCTGTAGTTCATTTGCAGTGGCTAGAGGCCCTGTCTGTCTGTTTGTCTGAACAAAAGGTACAACTGGAATACTGACAAAAACTGAGCACTTTTGTTCTGGTCTGTACTAAGGACCTCAAATCAGTTGATAATTAATTTGTGAAGAAATAAAACTTGGGTAATTTGCTTACTGCTGAGACTACCTGCCTGCATTTTTAAGTTCCAACTCAAAAGGTGCAACTTTTCCTTGTCTATTTTTTTTCCTCTTCTTTTCATGTTGGCCAAAATCCTAAGCAGACCTGCCTTGATAATGGCGGCTTCTTTGCCCTTTTAAAAAATAAATTTCCTTTGCTTTACTTTTATTAACATGTTTATTAATAAATAAGGGAGAAAGGAAATAAGAGAAAAGAAAAGAGAAAAGGAAGGAAAAAAAAGAAAGTCAGAAAACTTAAATTGCCTTTCCAGTTTTATTTTTGTCAGAGGGATAGAAGAGTTTTTTTGGTGAGGGCTAAATGAGTCAATATTTTAACAGCACTATGAACCTTGGCAATCATTGAATAAATGATGGCTTACTTACATTGAGTAAGTAATGGCTAACTAACAGCTATTCTAGCCTTTACCCACAATACATTGTAAAAGATGGATGCAGGTGGACATGAAACTCAGAAAGTTGATATTATGGGAATTTTGAGTCTTGAGCCTATTCCATAGTCAGGTACATATTACTATATAAGGAATCTTTGGGCCATGTTCCTAACAATGAAATTTCCACACTGAACTTCTGTAAGTAGTACTTAACCCACAAAATGCTCCTCTGTTTGGTGACAGATCTGCACATATTTGCTTCCTCACCATTGCCTTCAGTGGACAGTTCTCTATAGATGAAACGCTGCAGAAAGCTGCAGGGTCTTGAGGCTCATCACAAAGGTAACTTGAGTGTGGAGGAGCACATTTCCAGCAAAGCCCTTGACATTAATCCTAGACTCAAGGGCTAAACAAAACATGTTTTGAAAAATTTAATGTGTCCATCCCCAATACCTTTGTGCATGGTTTTCAGAACATCTAAGAACAGGAAACCATTGTGTCATTAAGCAGTGGCTGGGCAGCTTTATCATTTTCATAAAATGTCTTTATTATGCTGCTGGTAGAGGTCATTCGCTGTTGCTGTAACTCCATGCTTTATGGAGAAAATGTTGGGCTAGAAAGAAGAGTCAGATGGTGCCAGCAGTGGTGGACATGCTTAATGTATTTAAAAGATTAATGGCCTGTTGAATTTAAAATTCCCAACTCAAAGCATGTAACACTAAGTCACAATGTATGCATAGCAACCATGTGGACCATGGCTTCTGCCAATGGCCAACTTCTATATTGTGAGTTATAGATTATTTCTTTTCAAGTTATGAAGGCTGAAAATCATTTGTCACACAAATTAAAACTATGTGCTTATACTTAAACACAAATACTCATGTTCATACTTTTTTTCTAAGCAGTGTACTTTTTCTTATGTTGTTTCACAGTATGAACAGTAAAAATAAAAATGTTTTTTCTCCTACTTACAGGGGTTAAAAACGGCTCTGTGATTTAATGGTTTTTAATGAGTATAGCAGTGTAATTATTCCTGTATGTAATGTGATATATTAACCACCGTGGTTTACCAAGTAGCAACACTGAAGGTAATGTGCCATCTTTTTAGTGTTATTTAAATCTTTCTGTAGGGATTGAGTTAGTTGTAGAGGGTTTGGCATGAGAAAAGAGGATCATTTTGAATACATTCACTGGGTTGAATTCTAACGCTCTCTCTTTTCCCTGTGCTCAGTCTCTCTTCTGTAGTTTGCAAAAACCTGCTCTCTAGAGGCTAATATTATGTCATTTGTCTGAACTGCAGCCCCTGGCAGGTTCTAATGAACTTGATTTAAACTCAAAAATGAGTGACACTTTGTCTTTAGAGGTAGCAAGAGGACTCACCATTCCTTTAGGATTCTCCTTTCCTGTTGTTTCCATCTCTGCCCAAGTGGTTGGTAGTAATGTTTACAGTCAACCCCATGACAGCTTTCACAAACAAGAGCTGCAACAAATTTCTAGAAATGAGAAAAGGATATGATACTCATTTTTAGTTAATAACTAGATAACAGAGTAACCAATTGTCAAAATAGCCTTCCTTGTTTTTCACTTAAAATCAATATTAGACAATTTAAAAACACTAGCACAGTGTTGAGACCATAGTTGACACTACTCACTATACATGTTGTCATTCAAGCTATTTCTTAATGATATATATATATATATATATATATATATATATATATATATATATATGGAATTTTATGATTTCTTTGTGTCTTGTTAAAATAATGAAACTCATCTAATGTTTATGAATGGCAAAATCAAAGCAGTATGTATATCAGGATTGACCCAAGTTACAAATCAGAGGTGGAAAAAACATAGTGCAAGTGAGTGAGGAGAAAGTTTCTTCCAGAGAGACTGCCTTGTCTAGAAACACTTCAATGGGGCTTCCATACAGATGTGCCCAAAGCAGCTAGTTAGAGGTAAGCCACCCTGGCCTAAGCATTTGTGGATATTGCAATCCTTCTGCCTGGATTTTGTGTTGTTTGAGATGAGTATATAGAATTGCTTCTCAAGGATCTTACTTGAGTCAAATCTATATCTTTTGAGATTTTCCAATCACTAGTAACTGTCTCATTAAGAATGTAAAATAAAAGTATGGCTTTCTTAATGCTACAGTTCAGATTATACTGAGTGGTTCCTATTCTTTTCATCTGAATTAAAAGTTTAATTACATTTATGGGTATTTTCTAAGTTTTTTTAATAGGACATAATTCATTTGCAATTTTCTTAAGAATAGAGCAAGAAAAATGTCAGTATATTTTTCTTCTTTGTAACAAAGATTAGAATGAGAAATGGAATTAATGACTGAATTATTGGATAGTAAAATTATTCAGTTTCATGACTTTGCACTTAGCACCATGCAAGAGATAGAAAACTTTAAAAATATAAAAATATAGCTGTAGTTCTTACCTATGTATAATACTAAGCAGAAATGACTATATGTGCAGAGAGGTCATTATACTCCGTGGTGCAATAAATAACCAGAGCTTAAAGTGAATTAGTTTAACATTGTATAATAATCTTAATTAATTGCTTTCTAATTATTTTATGTGTTAGTTTTTTCTTCATCCAGTCTTTTAGACTTTCATTTCCCAGTCCTTGAGACTAACTTAAATTCTGTTGCAGTATTTCACTAATACCTTCCATCAGCAGTTATATCTGAGCTTTTATGAGGAAATAAATTATCTTCAAAGGAAAAAGAAACTTTTATAGAATTAGAAAAATTTGAGAACATTGTGAGGTTCATTTATGCTTTGGCTGTGAGATCCTGAGGAAAACTGGTATGGGTATTGGCTAAATGGAGTTTTGAAGTAATGTAACCAATTTTAGTGTCTATTAGGAAAGAGAATGCTTATAGTATGCATAACAGAAGTCAAGTTCTGATGACAGAAGGTCTGAAAATAAAATCACTCAATATCATTATGCCGTTTAAAACTTTATCTGAATAGAGAATGGTTAAAATTCCAACAAGAGTACCTCTGTGCCTACATAATTATATGGTTTTTGGCACAGGTTTAACCGTGATGATGGAAACATCTGAACTCCTTTAAAAAGGAGCATAGTAATGATGCTGGGGATGATGTGTACTTACTTTCTGAATTTAGACCTAGGAATAATATCTCAGAATTAGAACACAGGCTGCACCTATGTGTCAGACTGCTTCTATTGGGAGCTAAAGCCCTTTTCTGAAAGCCCATTAACTCAAGTGGTTTTCTTTACAGTGGATTTACAACACCTGTACTGCAATTGAAATGTGTTACATATCTATGTATCATTGCACTGGTTGTGGAATATCAAATGTTTCTTCTGAAAACAAGTAGCCAACTGGGCATTATTCATTTTTAATTTCCAAGTCCTTTGAAGAAATACAAAAACGTTTTAAAGGTTCTTCATATGACAATATCTGTAGCCAAAATAAACACATTTTCTTTTCACTTTATCCTACATAACTTTATCCATGTGGTTGTCAATAGCCATGGGACTGCACTTGTGTGGGTATTTGACCTGGGCTTCACCCTCATCACTTCTTCTTTAGAATTTTTCCCTAGCTTTGGGTCACCTTTTCCCAGTCTTGGTGGACTGTGAGCTTCTCTTTTTGTGTTCAGTGTTTCTCCCTAGTCTTCCCAGTTCATGGTCCTGACTTCACATTTACATTGTGATTTTACTACTTACTGGCCATGTGTCATTTCAGGAAGGCTGTCAAGATATCGTTATTTAATGTTACTTCTTGGTGGCACATGTCTGTGATCCCAATAACTGTGGAGGTTGAGGCAAGAGAAGAGTGGGTTTAAGGCTTTCTCTCAAAATATTTGTGTGCAGGCATGTGTGTGTGAGTGTATGTATGCACGTGTGTTATTTTGAAGGATGTATAATTTATCTAAATAGCTTCCAAATCAGTGCATTTGTGGCAAATAAATGAAATATGTTCATCTTGAGAATTTCCATTGTTGATCTGGGAACAAACAGTGAGCTCTCTCAGTTGCAGCTTTAGCCTTGCCAATCACAGGCTTCCTGTAAGTGCACTGCAGTTATTTGGAACCTTTTCTGGGTTGGCGTTGGCATTCTTTTGCTAGATTACATTTATGCATTAGTGCCATCTGGGCCTACCATACCTTCTGTGAGTTAACCCTGGCCAGATGACTGGCATTTATCTCCAAGTAGAGAGAGAAAGAGAGGGAGAGAGAGAGAGAGAGAGAAAGAGAGAGAGAGAGAGAGAGAGAGAGAGAGAGAGAGAGAGAGAGAGAGAGAGAGAGAATAGATTACTCATGGTTAGCACAAATGGAATTTAGGAAAGGAGACACATTGATAAGCATGCAATATTTGCAGCTGGTAGCCCTGACTTCAACCCTTCTCCATTCACTTACTGTAACTAAAAAAGTAAAATGCAAAGACTATTTATTTTTAGCCTGCAAAAATGCAAAAGAAGTTAAAGCTCAGCATCTAAAAAAGGGAATACAACAGGACACACTTGCCAGATTTTCAAGTGGAGAGAAGTATGTACAGTTTGACTCAGAGTGAACTTCTTACATGACAGTGCGTACACATAATGCGGGGTGGGGTGTAGCTGATTAAATTCGGTAGTTCACTTGAACTGAGTTATAATTTTTTAAATAGTTTATTATTTGTAAGCAGAGAGAGATAGAAAAAGACAGATAGAAAACGGTCATGCCAGCGCCTCCAGCCACTGCAAATGAACTCCAGGTGCATATACCATTTCGTGCTTCTGGCTTTCATGGGTCCTAGGGAATGGAAATGGGGTCATTAGGTATTGCAGGCAAGTTCCTTAATCTCTGAGCCATCTCTCCAGCCCCTGAGTTGTATTTTTATCAATCTTTAGAAATGTATTAATTTTACCATTATACTGGGGGAATTATGGCTCTATACTCAGTAAATAATCAGGAAACTGAATTGTCCCCTGGAATCTTTCTGAATCTATATTATTAAAATAACATAGAAGTATATCATATGTTATATGGCTATGTTATTTTCATATGACTGATCAACAATTTCCATACCTTCAGCATACCTTAAGCTATCCTTAAGCTGTAAGTGGAAATGGATAAGTAATTCTTTCATCAGGAAAAATAGATGTTGAAAAGTTTCAGTTCATTTAAAGTCCACTTATATTTTGAAATGATTTTATTTATTTTCAAAGAGAGACAGAGAGAGCGAGAGCGAGCGAGTGACAGAGAGAGAGAGAGAGAGAGAGAGAGAGAGAGAGAGAGAGAGAGAGAGAGAGAGAGAGAGAGAGAGAAAGAGAAATGGGCATGTCAGGGCCTCCAACTGCTTCAAGCTCCAGAGGCATGTAACTTTGTGTAACTGGCTTTATGAGGATACTGGTGAATTGAACCTGGGTCATTAGGCTTTACAGGCAAGCACCTTAACCACTGAGCAATCTCTCCAGCCCTTATCTCTTTTTAGTATGCTTAGTTATCTGTCTTCCAGACTGGTGGCAAATTAGAAGCCGTGAACTAGAATTGGGTGGGACTCACTGCTAAAGGTGGGTGCAGCAAGCAGAGAAGTGAGAGTCAATTGCTCAAGGAAGACGAAGCAATGAGCACATGACTGAAACACACTCCAACATGGAGTTATTTAGTGCAAAAAGAAACAGCTTCCCGCTGTATACCCCAGGACACCTCTGAACCACCTTCTGCAGTAGTAATCAATGTCTGTAAGTACAGTGTGTGTGCCGACAACTCATTGTAAGATGGAAGGGTAAGTTTTGGAACAGAATCCCATTCAGCATGGAAAATATTAAAATTTAGGTGCTTAATGAGTGAACCCACCCCTACTCTGTGTACTGTATTGTGTTGAAGTTTAGGTTCCAGAAAGCAGGAATTTATGTAGACTCAAATAATCAAGGTCACCTTTATATGAAACACCCTACATAATTCCTACTCATTGTGTTGAGATTCATCTGGTTTAATATATAATGTATCCAACTCCTATACTTCCGCTGGACTTATATTTCATAAATATCAGCATTCTCACCTAATAATCATTCATTATGTCTATGAATAAATGTCTATATAAGTACTCAACAGAGAGAATTTTATTAGTGCTATAGTGCTATGATTGTGGGTATCAGAGGTTTGTTAAGGATCCAAATCTTGGCCTTACTGTTTACTAGCTGTGCAAATTTGAGTTAATGATTTACCTTCTTTGAGAATCAATTTTATCTTGCATAAACTCAGTATAATAATATCTGCCACAAGACCATCATGGTGTTACTGCATAATCCCAAGGCACTTGGCTTATAATAAAGGCTAAAGTCTTGTCCCAACTATCAGAAAGCTTGGGTTATGTTCACATGGAGTACAGTAGGCTAGAATTCAAACGATATTGTGTTGTATCACATTATATTATAATTATATATTTTTTGAGACTTTGACTCACTATGTAGACTAAGATGGCCTCAAACTTGTGGCACTCCTTTGGCCTCTGTTTCCCCCAGTACTGGAATTACAGATGTATACCATGCCATGTGGCCTCCCTCAAATTATACTTTTAAAAGATGATTGCAACTAATGTCCTGCTCTACTGTTTTCTGTACATTTAGATGGGTTTAGATGAAAAATTCTTCTATACCATAACATTATTGCTATGCCAGTATAGGAAAAGGAGGCCACAGCATGACCCAAAAGGCCATGGGCCATCTCGGGTGGAAGAATCAGTGGCTGTTTCAACATCATTAACAGTTGAATACTGCTGGAGACTTGCACCAAGAGTTGGAATCTTTATGGGGTTTCTTTTTTTATCAAACTGCTTTGTCCATGGTGGCCACTGGCAGCAAAGACCGACCCTGGGTCTTCTTGAATGACTGGGCGTCTCAGGCTGTTTTCCTTCTCCTCTCAATGCTTAGGGTAATTGCTCTGGTTTCTTTCTGTTATTACATTGTGTCAAAATTTTGCTGTCTTATTAATTAGAACAGTGATATTTTTACCCTATAAAGTCAGTTAACTTTGGAAGCGGCATTCATTTTCTTGATCATGTGCCTAAAAGTACATATTAAGCAATATTTTACATACCATCAATAGTTTTGTTACAGTAAAATGAATTGACTCCATAATAAAGCAATCATGAAAATATTTATAAATATGTTAGTAATTTGTAATGAAAAGGCTATCATATTGTAAATTTTTTAATTAAAATATTTCTTTTCTAATTTAAATAATTGCTCATTTATGGGAATTGTTTTGGCATTTGTAAACCTTAAGTTCAACTCATCACTGAATTCTTTAATTCATGTTTCAGTTGTTTTTTTAAAAATCCTTCAAATGACATTATTGTATTATGAAATAATATATGTGACATAAAATTTACTGTTAGTCATTTTAAGTTCAAAATATTGTGGCACTGGACCCATTAAGACATGCTGAGTCCATCCACATGGTGTCCATCCACACTGAGCCCCTCCACACTGAGCCCCTCCATACTGAATCCATCCACACTGAGTCCATCCACACAGAGTCCATCCACACTGAGCCCCTCCACACCGAGTCCATCCACACTGAGTCTATCCACAGAGTGAGTCCATCCACACTGAGCCATCCACATGGAGTCAATCAACACTGAGCCAATCCACACTGAGTCCATCTACACTGAGTCCATGCACCCTGAGTCCATCCACACGAGTCCATCCATACTGCTTTCCAGCCATCACCACTGTGTACTTCCAGAAATTTTATCATTGTCCTCCTGAAGTTCCAGACCCATTAAACAAAAATTCTTCATTTTACCTTTTCCCCAATCCCTAGCAACCATGATGGCATCTTCTGCCTTTATGAATTTGACTGCTCTACATACCAGAGGAACGTGAAATCTGCCCTTTTGTGACTGATCACTGTCACAGCATGCAGTAATAAAATTCCTCTTCTCTTTAGAGATGAATCAATAGCGCACTGTATTCCGATGTCTTGTTTTGTCTGGATAGAGGTGCTGACTGTTTCCACCTTTGGTTCTTTTGTGTTGTGCTGCTGTGGATCTGTAAGTCTCTGCTCTCAGGTTTTTACATCGACATCCGGAGAGTCATGTGTGGATCAAACTACAATGCTATGACTAATCTTTTGAGGAAACACCACAGAGGCCACATTGGTTTGCATGTCCTATCAGCAGACCATAAGGATTTCACTTTCTTGACATTCATTGTATCACATGCTGTTTTCTTACTGATTTGTTGTGATAATAGCCATCTTAATCAGTGTGAAATTGGATGAAAATTTCTTATCTTCTACTTTTCTAGTTTCTTTTTTCCATTTTTAAATAGGTTATAGTGTATTTCTTCTTTTAATCTAATTGTATGTATATATAATAATATATATAGTGAAAATTCAATTACTGGAGTTAAACATAACCATCATTTTCCACAGCTTCCTTTGTGTTTATGGGGTGATAGCACTAATGATCTTATAGTTTAGTTAATTTATAATCTATAATACAAATTTATTAACAGTAATCCTCATGCAACATATCTGGAAACTTTTTCCTACCTACCTAACTACAAATGTGTACCCTCCCCTACTTCTCTAGATTGATTCACCCTCTTGGTTCCTGTCTACCACCACTCATTCCCTGTTTTGTTTTGTTTTGTTTTGTTTTTCGAGGTAGGGTCTTACTCTAGTCCAGGCTGACCTGGAATTCGCTCTGTAGTCTCAGGGTGGCCTTGAATTCATGGCAATCCTCCTACCTCTGCCTCCCAAATTCTGGGATTAAAGGTGTGCGCCACCACTCCTGGCTCTCTGATTATTTTGAAAAAGAGATTTCACATATAGCTGAGTTCACAGAGGAATTTTCTTTTTATATCTGGCTTCTTTTATTCTTTAATTTTATCTTTATTGTCCAAAATTACATACATTGATTGAGCAGATAATGTGCTTATACTCCCATTTCCCTCCCCCTGCCCCCAATCCACTTGGTATCCTCCTTGGTGGGCACACTGGATCAATCTTTGTGGCAAGGGATTATGGATAGCACAAGAGGCAACAAGGTTGTTCCCCCGTTTATGAATTATAAGTGAGTGGGATAATGTCTCTGGGTAATCTTTCCCACCATGGCTCTTACAATCTTTCTGCCCTCTCTTTTGCTCAGTTTCCTGAGTCATGGAGGGTGAGTTTTAAGTCTGTTTTGTTGTTGTTGTTGAGAATTTAAGAGTCTCTGTGCTTCTACTAAGTTGTGTTGGAAGTTGTTGGTGTCTGTCTCGCTGACTTATCCTGGGTTGACTGACTGGCTGTCATTATAGTTCTCTTTCTTACCCTTCCACTGTCTCAAGTGTTTCACTTGGGGCCTACACGATAGGCCTGGGGTGTTCATCTCTTGCTGGGATATCAGCCTTTGGCATGCAGTTCATCAGTGGAGTTGGAAAGACCACAGCTCTCCCAATGCCTTCTGAAAAATACAAACTGAATCTCCATTGGAGAGTGAGATCAGTCTAGATTAACTGAGATACACATTTCTAAGTTGAAAAAATTCTATTGAGATTAGCCTCTCTGTAGTTCTCTGGTAATGGGGATTTCTTTTTTGAGTCCCAGTTTTAGGTTCCCGTAGGATTTTGTCCTGAGTCCCAATTCCAGTTAAGGGTTCCTTGTCACTGAATGGACTTCTTGGCCAATTTAAAAGCTGTTGAATACCACCCCCCAGGTTTTGGTGCCTCAGTTGCACCAGTGATCATTTCTTGGTCCATTGATCTCTCCCAGAAGGAAGTGTTTAGCCTTCTCATGGCAACAGACTGTGTTTTGTATCAGTGGTCTCTACTATCTCCATGTATCGTTGACCAATTTCCCCTTGGAGCTTATGATGTGCCTTCTAGCACTGTACTTGCTAACATCTGGGTACTGGATACCATTCTGAATCTCGCAGGGTTTCTGGGTGATGTTCAATATCTTTCTGTGGTTTCTTCAGCAATAGGATCTTACCTTTGGCCTAGGGTGGGTATTCAAGAGCTTTGACAGAAACCCATCTAAACTTGGGGACATTGTAGATCTCTGATCAACAGCTTAGTGTGAGAAGGATCCAATGACTGGGCAGGGAGTTGCAGGTCTGATCAATTTTTCATGGGGTTTGGCTTCCATTCACAGCCACTCTTATTAGACAATGCCCACTTCTTTCTCAAGATCTTATTGTATGTAAGGATTTTATTATTTTGATTCATTATTAGTTTAGCTTATTGTATAAGTCCCCAAGTCCTCCACCACCCCCTCCCATTCCTTCTACCTCTTTCACAGTCTGTCATTTCTCCTGCTGGTTTGCTTAGACTTTTAGCTTATCCTGGTTAGGAACTGCATATGAGGAAGAATATGTGGCATTTGACTGTTCTTTTGTGAATTCCCCATAAGGTCTGTTCCAAGTCAGAATACTTTTTTCTAAATTTCATTATGTCATTTTTCCTTTCTGCTGAGTAAAATTCTATCATGTAGATGTACCACAACTTTTATATCCATTTGTCCAGGGATGGGCATTTGAGTTGATTCCAGTTCCTGGCTATTATGAATTGAGCTGCAATAAACATAGTTGCACTAATATCTCTGTGCTGAGGTGTGACATCTCGGGGGTAGATGCCTAGTAGAGGGATAGCTGGGTCCATTGGTAGCTCTATGTCCATTCTGTTCAGGAGCCTCCTCACTGCTTTCCATAGTGGCTGAACGAGTTTGCATTCCCACCAGCAATGAATGAGGGTTCCTTTTTCCCCGCATCCTCACCAGCAATTATTACTGTTGCATTTCTTTATGATTGCCATTCTGGCTGGAGTGAGGTGGAATCTCATTGTAGTTTTGATTTGCATTTCCCTGATGATTAAGGATGAAGAACACTTTCTTTAGTGAGAATAGGCCAGTTGTGTTTCCTCCTTTGTGAATTCTGTTGAGATCAATGCCCATTTTTTGAGGGGACTCTTTGACTTTTTTGTTTATTATTTTGAGTTCTTTGTAGGTTCTAGATATTAGACCTCTGTCTGTTAAAGCTGGCAAAAATCATCTCCCAGTTTGATGGTAATCTATTGGTTTTGAGTATGGTTTGTTTGTCTCTACAAAAGCTTTTAAGCTTGATAAAGTCCCATTGGTTAAGTGATTGCTGCACTTCCTGGCCTACTGGAGATTTGCTCAGAAAGTTTTCCCTACTCTTATTTCATGGAGAGTTCCTCCTATCTTTTCCTCCAGGGTTTTCAGAGTTATAGGTCTTATGTTGAGTTCCCTGATCCATTTGGAGTTGATTTTTTGCATGGTGAAAGAAATGGGTTTCTTTTCATTTTTTACACATGTTTAAACAATTTGTCCAGCACCATCACTTAACACAATATAGTCTAGATTCAGTTTTGTAATACATGAGAAAAATGACAGGATGTCTTTTATTAATGGTGAAAATATTACTTTGTTTATATACCACATTTTTTATTCATTCATCCATTGATAAACACACATTTTTTCTATTCCATTACTATTGTAGATATTTTTGTAATGTTCATGGGAGTACATTCTCTCCTTAGGTTTAGCACAGGAATAAACTGATAAAGGATTTATGTTAGGGAAGCAACTGTAACCTCACAGCATATTTTCTATATAAGAAATGTAATTGGGCTTCTTAGTTCATTTAAAAATATCTGCAGACTTGCTATGTTCAACTATCTCTGCCTTTGATGACATTGATTTATTTTTGTATGAAATAGATACTTTTACATTCAAGTCTTTACAGATTCTCATTTTCCTTCTCAACTAAAAATCAAGTTTCATTTGCTTCATTATGGTAATCCCACTCCTTCCCAACATGTAAGCTAACATCACCATGTAATTTGGAACTGACATATACTTTGTAAATTTTAGGGTCAGAATCAGGACCTTAAAGTAATGTACATTTTCCATGTCATTGGTAATGTGACATAATGAACAATTTTGTATAGAATTGATTGGATTTCTCAATTTTGCTTAATTTACATTACTTTAAACTCTTTAAGCTCTCTCAAACACAACACAAAATATATGAAACATACTTGAATTATTAATTTGTCAGGTGTGTGTATAATGTGAGTGTGGACACAGACGTAACATGGCATGCGTGGAGAGGTAAGAGTTCATCTGTGGTCATCATTCCTCATCTCAGACTTTGTGAAGCAGCTTTCCATAGGATGGTTTTGAGAAACCAACGTCTTACAGGGAATTCAACATCATTCCACAGTTTTCCCAGTGACTTCAGTGTCTAACAAGTCCCCCTGTTGGTCATCACTGTGTTTATCAGACTAGCTGGACCACCAGTGACCAAGTGAGTCTCCGGTTGTCAATTCCCTTCTTGTTTTAGGAGGACTGAATTTACAGTTGTGAGCACTAAGCAACCACCTTTATGTGAGTACTAATGGTCTGAACTCAGTCACTCACGCTAGGGTGGCAATTGTTTTATCTAATAAGACTCTTCAGCCCTGAAATATTAATTTGAAAAAAATATTGGATACAAAACCTCATTCAAAAGTATATGTCTATCTATTGAGCACAGATTAATCATGGTTAGGTCAATAGACCCTCATAATGTTCAGTTTGCCACAGGCATTTTTTTAAACAATATCACCTTATAACTCTCTAGAAGTAAACAATGTAAAACATTTAAGTCATTGTTGAAGGGCATTCTGGTTGGTGGTACTTTCCAAAGAAATTCTCTTGGTCTGGGAAATATGTGGAATGATGTTGAATTTCCTGTAAGACTTTGGTTTCTCAAAACTGTCTGTTGAAATCTGCTTCACAAATGGGTGGGAACAGCTCATCCACCAAGACTGCTCTCCAGCCACTGTGTACTGATCCCTGGCTGCTCATAATGATAGTATTAATTTCAAATTTTCCTCAGTTAAAAATGTCTCCAAATCGCAAAGAAATGTGTTTGATGTAATCCTCTTGATTATGGGGATGAATTGTGTAGAAGTCAAAAGCTCATGGAAACAGTAGAAATTTTATGTCCTTTAGGTTGGCATGATAGTAGTCCAATAATTATGCTCCTGTCAGTAGTCAGTTTCATTGGTCTGCATGGCTTACAATCACTATACAAGAAATAGATTTATATGGTGTTATCTTTTCAACCAATATTTGTGCCTGGAATTCAGATTTGCTTTTTCTTTTTTCCATATGCTCTGTTTTAAACATATGTTAAGTTATTTAAAACTAGAAGTACCGGGGGAAAAACACATAAAATATGTTTTCTTCATTATCAAAGGCTCCAGTGCTATTACCATTTGGGGTGAGGAAGAGTGAATGTAAGTTATTTCTGTAAAGCAGACTTTTTGTAGCCCCACATAGAATGGACAGCTGACTTTCTTTTTGCAAGGTACAGTGATGTTGTCTAAGGAGACTGAAGGAAAATGCTGATGACAGTGTTCAAGTTGGGGCTTGCCAACGAAATATCTCATTCATTTTTCCTTCATGCTACAAGGGTGGGTGTTGATTTTTCTGGAAAAATACAATCACACACATATACACACAGGCACATGCACACACAACACTGATGTATCAGATTCAAATCTACAACAGGTGCTCCTGCAATGGGAGTTTCCTTGGGGATGCTGTTCACATAAAACATTACAGTTGCATCTCCCATAGCCTTCTAGCTGCACTCCTATGTGGCTGTGCAGAATGTGACACCTCAGCCTAGCTTATATCATGGCATGGTGAATGACAATAAGAATTTAATTATTTGTGTGTTTTTGAATGGTAAGAAATTAGTGTGTGTGCGTGTGTGTGTGTGTGTGTGTGTGTGTGTGTGTGTGTGTGTACAGGTGCACAGGCAGGTTGATGTCTGGTCTCTGTTCCTCCATGCTCCATTTCCTATACTGAGGCATAGTCTCTCACTTGCACTCAGACCTTTCTGATTTGGCTAGTCTAGGTAGCCAACTCACCCTAAGGGTCGCCTGTCTTTGCCTCCCAAGCAGTGGGATTACAAGTGAACCTCCACACACACTCCATATTTACAAGGGTGCTGGAGATCTAAACTCTGACTCTGAGGCTTGTGCAGCAAGCACTTTATCCAATGAGACATCTTCCCAGCTCCATGTCATAAATTTTAAAGTTGATTTTCCTTTTTTTTACTTTGAAAGTGTAGCAGTGGGATTGAATTGAAAGAAATGCTGGCTCTATTAACACAAACTTTCTAATTTAACTTTTTACTAGCATTTTCAGTTTTTTCTCCTTTTATGTTCTATGTCTAAAGATTGTCTGTTCTTTTGTTCCACCTTAGAATTATTAATTTTCCCAATAATATCTCACCAAAGGACAATGACATGTAGATTAAGGACTTTTCTCAGCAATTGTAAATAAGATAGAGGAATTGAAATTAGTTTATTGCTTTGTTTCATTATTTTAAAGAATATTTTCTTTTTTATCATTTCAAATCAGTATTTAAACGTTCATATTTGTTATAAATTCTAACGATTTTAAGGGTATTCAAAAATATTTATTTTGGGAAATATCGATGAATCTTACTATGTTTTAACTGAATGATTCTTTCCTCATTAATATTTAGTCTCTGGAACTTCCATAGCATACAGCAAGGACTGTGCCACTTTGTCAAAAATATTCGTGACTTTTTTTTTCTCTCTTCTTTTTTTCACATTGTGATTTTGACAGGGAATAGCAGAGATATAAAGGGAAATAAATGCCTGTGTGTCACCTGGGCACTGGTTTGACATTTTCACTACTGAGTGAAGTGTGTGCATGCAGATAGGCTGATCATAAGGACTGTTGCCCTCCTGTCAATACATGCTGTATATAGATCTAAAACATACTTATGGAGCAAGAATATCTACTTTCATTTCTATCCTCTCTGTCTGTTGGTGGCTCTCAGCATGAACCAGACTCAACTTCCTACCATCTGCTGGCTGTTTGGGATTGATAAGTTCAGTTCCTCTCTGATGCCTTCTTGTTGCCCAGTTTAGAACACTTCCATCCTGACACTCAGCCACTTCCCTCTTATGCTGGCTGTGAGGTCACACACAGGAAGCCAAACATCTGGGCCACTTGAATATTCATGTCAGAGGAAGGCTTTCATCTATGGAATGGTTCCTGCCATTTATTTACAGCCCAGTTAGCAAAACCGGAAGTGTAGTTTCACAGTTTTGAGTTTATAATTTTCGACAAGTCAACCACTGTATTTTATTTTATAGCTTGTTAGTCATTGTGTTATAAGATCAAAAATTTCAATGTAACTACAAAGGATAACACATATCTTTCAGATAAATTTTTCAGATAAATATTGTCTAATGATTCAAATTTGGCATTTCAAGCCCAACTTTATATTTCAGTGATCACTCATTCATCCAGTATTTTAAGGTTTACATCACAGGATGATGCTTTAATATTGCAACCTAGTATTGAAAAAAAATCTGCCATAGATTATAATGTAAGATAGGATGGATTTGAAACAAAAACTTGTTTGTTGAAAACTAGATAGAAAAGAGGTCTGAGGAGATGTCTCTATAGCACTTGTTGGTAAAGCATTTGCTACCCCAGTATGAAGGCCTGCACTCAGATCCCCAGCACCCACATAAATGTCAGGCACAGTGATACATGTTTGGAAGGTGAAGACACGTGTATTCCTGACACTAGCTGAGTGTGTGAACTCTTAGTTCAGTGAGGGACCCTATTTCAATAAATAAGGCAGAGTATGACTAAGGAAGACACCTGAGATCTACCTCCACATGCATTCACAGACATGTGCGTAGACACCAGTGCAGACCAGCAGTGCACCCACATATGAACACATACACATATGTACATCCTACTTACATCCACATTTCAAAAATAACTAAAAGAGTTATTATAATGTTGAAATAACTATACTATTATTCAACGTCTAATTGTTATTGTATTTGGAGAACATAATAAGCTAGTCATATTTTGGACTAAAAATTATATATTCTTAGAATATTAGAATTTATTTCTCATCTATTCTAAATTTATATTCATATACTTTCATTTGTCTTCTATCAGACCATCCCTCCATCTATTATCTGTCTCTGTCTATGTACCCACTGATCTGTAAAGTATTTTGCAGTATCACCAGATAGAATCTTTGACTATGGAAGGACATATGTTTCAGTTTCTGGTTCTAAGAATTTATAGTGAATAGTGAAACAGTACACCATGACCAAACGGGGTTATATATAAAGCCAATAACTTTTATTTGTTTCTTACATGTATGTCTTCCCCATGTTTGAGATCTGTACAAGAAGTAAGCTCTTATTTTACATGAAGATAATTTTGACGATTTCAAGCAAATTAAAAGTATAATTTTCAAAGGTTGACAATTTTTACTTCTCCTCGCCATCATGCCTGCCTGGCATTTATGTGAGTGCTGGAAGTCTGAACTTGGGTCCTCATGCTTATGTTGAAAGAGCTTTGCCAACTGAGCTACTTCCTCAGCCCTTCTTTTATTCTTTAACATAAAAATTTTTCATCTTACTGTTAATGTGCTCATTTGCTTTATCTTGTTTTATGTTTGTATAAATTGATAATGAAATATTAGTAGAATAAAAACTGATAAATGAAATAAAACATTGCTGTTCATTTTATCTTTAATATAATTTATTATTTATTTATCACAATTTATTATTGATATACAAACAATATTCTCAGTCATTTGAATTAGATCTTTTGTATATTGTTTCATATCTACATCATTTGTTTTTATCCAGTTTTTAGCCTATTGTATTAGTTTCTATTTTCCTTTCTCTAATGTTCTATTTCTATTCCTTTTTTTCTACCCCCTTTTGAGTTAGTATAGTATTTGTAACTATTACCCACTTTATTACCTCTTTTTTCTTTTAAGGCTAAATCTACATGTTATTTTTCATTGGTGACAAAAGAGATAACAGTATGCTTTAACTTCACGTCTACTATGCACTAAAATGGTAGTGGATTAAAAATGTAAATTTTTATGTTATAATTTTCCCTCTTTTTGTGCTTTGTGAACTGCTATATATTTTACTTCTATGTTCGTATGAAGTCAGTAACATTTTTTCCTTATAATGTCATAATGAACATTTATTTTTATATGTCAATATGACGTTTATTTAGTCACATATTTGCTTTCCTTTCCCCCTTTTTTTCTGTAGATCTTTGTTTCCAATTTGTCTTTTTTTTCAGTCTCAAAATATTTTAATACATGTCCTTATTGAAGTCTGTGAAGATCAAATATCAAACATTTTTCATACCTAAAATTGTGTTTGCTAGCTTAACACTTTCTGAATGTGGAAATTTTTAAATTTAACATGGTAGAGTGTTCCATTGTCTGATATCTTTCATTGCTTTGGAGAAAAAAAATCAGCTGCTTACAACCATAGCTATTTCTCTATGTATTTTAGGAAGTAAAGAGAATGGAGAATATGCTGAACTGTATCCTTTCATAACATGGCCTTTGGTTTTTAGAAATTTTACTTTGTGTTTTTCTGGTCTTCTATGCATTTATCCTACTTGGAGTTCAGTGAGTTTGTTTTCATCAAATCTAGTAAGACATGAACAATTACTTTTTAAGAACTTCTTCTCTCCCATGTTTCTTTTTTTAAAAAATATTTTATTTATTCATTTTCAATCAGAGAGATAGAGAGAGAGAGAGAAAGAGAAAGAGAGAGAGAGAGAGAGAGAGAGAGAGAGAGAGAGAGAGAGAGAGAGAGAGAGAGAGAGAGCGAGCGCACCAGGACCACCACCATGTGGGTACTGGGGAATTGAACCCGGGGCCTTAGACACTGGAGCCTTAACCACTGAGCAATCTCTCCAGCCCTCTCCCATGTTTCTTTCTTATGAGATACTGAATACTCAGATGGCAAGCCATTACATATTTTCTAGAACTAATCATATATTCTTTCTTCTTTTTTTATTTTTCAATGTTGAAAACTTCTGAACTTATAAATTCAGTAACCCTTCTACTGAGTCATATCTACATATCTACTTTTATGTCAGTCATATATAGAATATTTTGTATTCTTACTAGAGTTTTGTTATTTATAATTCTTATATTTCATAAAATTCCCTATCTTTATGCATGGTGTCTAACTTTGTTACTATATTTTAAAATATTGTTACTGTAACTATTGTAAAGTCCTTGTTTGGTGAACTATATTATAAGTTATCTAAGCTGGCTATGATTTTTGTTGATTTAGGAACATATTTTCATACTTCTTTGTATGTACCATAATTCATTATTTTATTCAATATATTGTGATTTCTCTATATTTATATCTATCTGTATTTATATCTACAAAGAGAGAGAGACAGGGCATGTTGAGCTACACATTGTTCACTCTTAGAAAAGTATGTATTGCTTTTTCACATTGTTAATGGATACATGAGCCTGATTTAAGTATTTTGCAATCTTCATTTTGGTTTAAGACTAGCTTCAGTTTTGTTGAAAGTAGGATCCAGGATTTTTACCTTCAAAGCAGTTTCTCTTTCTCTTTTCTGCTTTAGTACCTGTGTTTTAACTTTGTGAGTCGCAAAGGAGTTCTTTTTGCTCCTTAATTCTGAGAAACTAGTTTCTTATTCTTTGAAGATCTGTCTCTATACTGATACCATGCCTTGAGCTGTTTTATGACCATCTCTCTGAAAATGAGCTTAGGAGGGATCATCCTCCATTCTGTTCCTGTTTCAATAGTTCTCTGGATATCATTATTGGGCTTTGATTACAAAGTAGATGGCACTGTGACATGCATGCTATTTCATTGCTCAGTAAGATTTCAGTGGCATTAAATAGGAAGGTTTCTTACTTATAGTTTATGAAACTATGCATGCATTTTATTTTTACTTTATTCAACACATGTATTGTTAAATAAGCTATCAAGTAAAAAGAGCAAGTTTTAAAATAGACATGTGTGTATATAATCGGAAATGATTGATTTCTTATCTTTAATAGCATTGTTGTTTTATTTATGGCCACCTATTTGCTTAAATTTAAAAAAAACACTTAATACTTATAGCTTTTTGTAAAATAGATATTTGTATGTGTGGAATCACTAAAATCTTGCAGAAGTCATAACAGAATGAAGAGACAAAAATTTTTGAAGGTAATTTTTTTTTTAGGCAAATTCAGCAGTTCCCTTAACAATATCTATGGAAACCCCCGCCTGATGGTGGACAGTCTATACTATAAAATGGACATTCATAGGTTGAGCTTTATTAGAAGATTGCATAGAATTGTATTTAATAAAATATTTCAGTTTATTTAGTCTGTCCTATCTCAGATTGTATATAAATGAAGCATAGGCAGTATGAACCTTCCTTTCCATCTTCTACTTCAAGATTATAGAGAAAATTGTCCCTCCTAAAGCCCTGCATTTTCTCTAGTCCCTCTTTATCCTTCTGACTTCCTGAAACACTTGACTTGTCTCTGTGCTGGTGTTTGTGTGTTTCTGTGTTTTCTGTATAATTTTAAATTTGAAGCTGTCTTTACTTTGTACAGTTTGTGAAGGTTTACTAACCTTCATCGAAGTGGAGATATAAATAAATCAGCTATCTGTGTCGGAAAAGTCTAAACTAAAGTGCAGTTGTTTGCTTCAGCTTGTCGAATGATATTTATGGGTGAGCATAATCCTCTAATGGTTATAGCAGTGAAATACATCCTGTGCAGATAGCTAGTAAAGGAGCACACAAGTGTTAATGCTAGTGGAATTTTAATGCTCAAGAGATGGGAAATGTTGTGCTGTGCTGCTTAATACTGTTGTTACTGACCACAGTAAAAATGAGATGATAACAGTTTTTAAATATTATAACAGGGTCTCTATACTAAACCAATAGCAAACACACCAATTCCTGCTCCTGACTTATTTTTATCTCTTTGTTTGGTGAACTGCAGAATAGTAATATAATATTAGATGTTTTTCCTTAGGATGTCTTGACCCCCTTCCTACTTACTTTGATGTCCAAGAAAAGGTTTTTGCCAACAATGATTTCTGGAAAAATGTCAACAAGCTTCTCCCTCAAGTAGAAATTAGTTATTATCTATAATACTGCCTAAGTGAAGTTAGAGCTGACAATTCAAACTGTGAGTTTGGCCTTGTTATCAGGATTTTATTTGTGATGCATGCTTGGCACATTCTGTTACTTTTTCCACTGAAAGTTTGTAATGGAAAAAAACTCTATTTTAAGAGGTGAGTGAGGATTGCATATATATTCCAGTACATTTTTATTGTTGTTTTAAGACAGGTTTACATATAGCTCAGATTGGCATGGAACTCACTATGTAGCTGAAGATGACTTTGAACTCACAACCCTCTTTCATTCACCTGCAAGTGCTTGGAATATAGGCATGAACCACCTTGTATGGCTATATTTTCAGTTAGTAATGGTTATATGGAGCCTACTCTACTGTTTCCTAGAAGGCAAAGAAAATCAATCAATCATTTAGTCTTTAAACCAAGAGACCTTATTTTTCTAAAACTACTGGGATTCCATGAAGACTAACATGGTTCAACACTTTTACATATTTAAAGTTCACTCTTATATCATCATATGTTAACAGTTCAGGTTCAAGACAAATGTATAATTATTTACCATCTTCTGTCTGCATAATGTGTCCTTAAATCTCAGAATAAGAAACAAGGAATAGGATGTTATATGGATTTTTGAATAAGGCAGAGATTGGCTTTGCTTTATTGGTGGGTTGTGATAATTAATCAAAGTTGAACTCTTATGAGCAAGAAAGCTAAGAATTGGGCTATGCCTCTGTGGGAAAAGTTCTTGCTGCACAAGCATGAGGTTCTGAGTTTGTATCCCTAGTAGCAACACAAAATGCTGGGTGTTGTGGTGTAGGACTATAATCCCAGCCTTGTGAAAGCAGAGATAGGTGAATCCATAGGGCTCACTGGCACCTCATTAGTCAAGTCAGTGAGTTCCTGGTTCAAGGAAAGACACTGCATAAAAACATACCATGGAAAGTTATAGAGGAAGACACTTGCCCTGTCCTTGGCATCCACACACACACACACATACACACATGTGCATACACAAGTGCACACATTTGCACATGCATACACATGTACAAATACACATGCAACAAAAAGAAAGCTGAAAATAAAGAAATTCACTTTAGTTGATATTTAAATATACCTCTAATTCTAAAGGAATGAGAGGAAGAAAATATAATAAAACCCAGAAAGATAAAAATAACTAGTACCCAAGGACAAAAGTTAAGGTTTGGCCATACTAGGAAAAACACTAATGATAACAGGTGTGTGTGTGTGTGTGTGTGTGTGTGTGTGTGTTTATGCATGCATGTGTGCAGGTTCATTTATGTGTGGGCAAACTTGTGAGTATGCATGCATATGCATGTATGGGCAAACTTGAGGCTGTAATGCATGAGTGCGCACATGCATATGAAGGCCAGATGACTTCCTCAATTCTTTTTTTTTTTTTTTTGACCTCATATTCACTATGTAGTCTTATGCTGGCCTCTTTTTGGGATTAAAGGTGTGCACCACCATGCCCAGCCTTCGCCTTATTTTTGAAACAAATTCTCTCTATGAACCTGGAGCTCACCTGATTCAGTCAAACTAGTTAGCCAGCAAGCCTCAGCAATCCTTTCTCTGGTCTCCACCACCCTAGTGCTGGGGTTACAGGCCAGTTCCACTATGCCCAACTTCTGCTTTCTTTTCTTCGCTTATTTAGTTTTTTTAAAAAAATATTTTATTTATTCATTTTTAAGCAGAGAGGAGAGAGAGAGAGAGAGAGAGAGAGAGAGAGAGAGAGAGAGAGAGAGAGAGAGAGGGAGAGGGAGAGAGAGAGGGAGGCAGACAGACAATATGGGCGCACCAGGGCCTCCAAGCCACTGCAAATGAACTCCAGACACATGCGCCTTCTTGTGCATCTGGATGGGCACTAGGGAATCGAACTCTGGTCCTTCTGCATTGCAGGCAAACGCCTTAGCCGCTAAGCCATCTCTTCAGCCCAAGTTTTTTTTTTTTATTTTTAGAGAGAACTTTAATATGAACATCTTGCATATTGGTCATATTCCCATCCAGTTACACTTTTATGACTAAATTCTTTTCTGTTATTTTTTGGAGAAAGAGACTTTCACTCAACCAGAAGCTCACCAGTTTGGCTAGACTAGCTAACCTATGAGCTCCATGGACTCTGCTATCTTGGCCTATCCAGCAGTGGGATTATAGGGGTTTACCATCATTCCTAGCTTTTACATGGCTGAACTCAGGTCCCTATGTTTGCATGGCAAACACTTTACCAAATGAGCCACCTCTTCAGTCCTATCAATCATGTGCTTTTAAAACATACTTTGTAGGCTTCCAGAAAGTCAAAATACAAAGAATGAAAAACAGAATTATCTAGTTGGCCTTGTACAATAAGAAGGAAGCATATGAGTTTACCACAAGTTTTGTCCCAGGTCTGAACTCCAAGATAATTGATACCTTATGATCAATATCATACCAAACGGTCTTCTAAATTGCAGATTATGTGACCAGCAGTCAAGCAGGCTCTTTATTTGATAAAATGGACTAGTGTTATCATGTTGCCATAGATCTATGAAAACATTTATAAGAGACATAAAGAAATCATGTCTTAGTATATGAGATAGCTGAGTTAGATTGTTGGTGATTTGACTTAGATAAAGATAAAATATCTAGATTGGTTTTAAACTAAAATTTTAGTACCAACTAAATCTTATATACTATAGAATTATAATTTTGAAAGATAGCTGAGAAAGGAGCTCCTTAGGCCCAACCAGATCCAAGGCACCTGCAGGCATGCCTCCCTATTCCCATAGTGTACTACAACTTTTGTTCTGAGTCACATATACAGTGTACAGGAGTCTGTAGACTGCAGGAGAAAGACATTAATGATGTAGAGAAATAGGTGTCTAATGATTCACTTACAGCCTCACTTTCAAAGAGATTTTTACCACCTAGCCTGGAAAGAAAGAATTCCAAAACTATCATCAGTAAGTTCCCAAAGCACAAATATTTTGTTATTAATTGAGAAGGAAATGACTGTCACAGGTACCAGCTATGGGTTAAAATATTTGATGTGGTATGCAAATTTAAAAGCTCGTTATGTTATCAATCATAATGAGTTACTGGATAGGTAAGCCATGAATTGGGCTATGCCTGTATTTTTACATGTACTAACACACATATACACAAACATCTTGAAAAATTTGCCAATAGTAATCTTGCCTGGTGCCTGGACAGCCATTTCATTGAGACTTCTAGTAAATCATAGAGTTTGAAAATACTGACTATAAATTTTAGAAATTTTCTATACTAACTGTAGATGATAAATGTATAAGAAAATATGGAGTATAGATGGTAAGATTTACCAATAAACCTGTGGGTGCTATATACATGAACCCTTGAGTAGACTTGCATTCAGATGGGTTCACCAGGATGTTAACTGTTGAATGCAAGAGATGAGTGAATTGAATGAATTCACTTCTGGGATATCAAATGTTGGCAAGCTCTAGCAAAGCTAGTAGTTGGTCTATAGGTACAGGTTCCTGGGCCAAATCTTTAATAGATAGATAGATAGATAGATAGATAGATAGATAGATAGATAGATAGATAGATAGATAGATTAGATTAGATAGATAGATAGATAGATAGATAGATAGATAGATAGATGATTATAAAGGACTTTACCTTTTGTAATTTGTTTACTTTTATTTTCTATTCTTATTTATAATTTTTATTGGGGACTTTGATATAGGAACAGACTCAAAATGGTTGAATTCCCATGGGGTTATCCTCCTGGATCCCCTCTCCCACCCCAATTCCCCTGAGGGCCCTCCTCAGTAAGGGAATCCACAAACACTGTGGAGTCATGAATGCAACAGGCAGTGAGGATTACATTGCCTCACAATACATGCTTCCCCACCCTGGGGCTCCTATATTCTTTTGCCCCTTCCCCCACAAGGTTCCCTGAGTTTTGGAAAGTGTTAAAAGTCTCCTTTAGCATTGAGCTCTGGGCAGCCTCTTACTTTGTGCTTTGGTGAATTTTGAGTCTCTTCAGTATCAGCTGCTATGTCCACGTAGGTTCTCTGGCTGGCAGTGAGAAAAGCATTTATTATCCACTGCAATGTCTCCTATCCCCTAATAGAGGTGACTCTTCCAATGCTAGGCACTTGCATCTCTCTTCTTGTCATTTTGGTGAGTCATAGGTCTCTCCAGTATTGGCTGCCATCAGGATAAAGCAGCTTCTCTAAACTGGAAGGAGAAGAGACTGGATACAAGGGGATAAACATACATTTAAAAAGCATTTTATGAGCATATCCTCTCCATTTAATCAAAGAACAGTGGAAGCATCCCTCTAGGGTCTATGATTCTCCAAGCCATAGTTTTCTGACATGGTTCAACAGGCAGAATTTACTGCCATTGAATGGACCTCATATCCAATCAGAGAACAGTTGATTTCTCCAACAATTTATGTGATACCATTATACCAGTGGGTAAGGGACTTTATCTTTGTCACTAAATTTATTCTTTGATAACTAACATTTCTTTTAAATGATAAAATATTTGAATATACAATATTTCTGGGACATATATTACTAAATTAAAATTGTGTGTAAATATAATTTGGTGTTTTTCTTTTCACTTATAATTTTCCTACACACTGCAAAGATTTCTGATTCAACAGCTACATAATATTGAGCAAGATAGATGAATCATGATTTATTCACTGATTTGTTCGGCAGAAATAAATACACATTGGAATTCTGTTTTTCATTATTATAAAAATACTATGATACACATTTTTCTTCTATGTCTAGCCATCTTCTTGGATTTGATTCTCAACATGAAATTCTTGCATCAAAATAATAGATGTAGGCCATTTTTGCATAATTTGATTACTCTATATTTTGCCAACTCCTTTTACTAGAAGGGCATGAGAGTTGTTTTCTTGCCACAGGAGCTCACCGATTAGGTAGTGTGCTCATATATGATTGCATAAAACAGTATGCTTTAAAAGGAGACAGTATTATTCCTTTTAAGTTGTAATTTTTACAGGGCAAATAAAATGATGACATGCCAAAATCATAATAAAGTGATGCCAATTATCAGTATATAAATGCTTTTCTTGTTGCTATGAAACATTTAAGTTGGTAAACATACTCATAGTGATCTATCTTGTTTGGAGTTAGTTTGTCTAATTGACTTTTTAGTATCTTGACAAAGAACAGGAACAACTTAATAGTCAAATAATCATAATTAATTTTTAAACTAATGTACCTTACACGTATTTGGCTATATAGCATTAGTAAAACTATATTTTTCTGCCTAGCATTCATTTCTTTAAATATTAATAAATTCCCCAGTTAATAATTATGCCATGCAAAATGAACAAATTTAAGCATGGTTTCATTGTAACTGACATATGTTACATTCTCAAAGCAAAAAGAATGGACTTTTGTCGTCTAGCTCCAAATCACAGTTTGACGTCATACTAATTATGACAGCAGAGTTATTGTATAAAGACAGGCAGTTGGTTACATAAATGGAGCAAAATGAATGGTAGAAAAAAAATTCACACATGTTTAACTGTTTAGATGTTGCTGACCATCTGGATAAGCATGTAGAGAAACAAGCTGCTCCTCCCACTTCACACCATAACGAAAGTTCATTTGAGATCATCAGTTAAGTGAAAAGCTGGAAAATAAAGTGGAGGTTATACATAACTAAAAAAAAAAGAATGGAATATGTTTATAATTCATCTTTAAACTAGTGAAGTCTTATGACATTCATTTAAATCAATTTTAAATTGACAAAACTTTGTTATTATTAAAGTTTATGACTAGGTAATTTATAAGGAGTCATAGCATTTTGATTACCTAATGAATAGGTAGTATGGTTATTCCCTAATATATCAGAGAAGTATGTGTATGTAGATTTCATATGTTATTTAGGTGTATGATTAAAGGATGAATTTCAGTCAGCAAAATCACTTAGAAAGATACTGAATTAAAAATTCAGAAGACTGAAAAAAATTAATGTTTTATTTCTTCATATATGATTTACAATGTTATATATTATATTATCTAATCACTTATATGAGCTGAGTTAGACTATTAGACACAAAGTAATAAAATTGGCATTTGTAGAAATACTGATGTTTTCAAAATTATTTGGAAGATACATGATTTGATAATTTGATGTACGGTTGTCTTTTTTATTAGAAGTTTTAATATATAAGCATATTACAAATTGATTGTATTCCCATTGTTCCTTCTCTTTGTCCCTAATCCCTATCTCAGTGGGGTGTCAATAGTCTCTGTGTGGCCATAGATGCCCCAGTCAGTTCCTGTGGGGAGGATAATATCTCCCAGTGCACCTTTCCACCTTGTGCTTATTATATTCTTTCTTCCCCCATTGTTTCCTGAGCCTTTAGGGTGTGTGAAAAGTCTACTTTAGTGTTGAGCTCTTGGCAGCCTCTGATTTTTTGCTTTGTTGAGTTTTGTGTCTCCTTACTGGCCTCTACTGGCCTATCTCAATAGAAGGTTCTTTAGCAGTGAGAGCAGCACTCATATCTAATCAACCATTTCCTCTGTAATGTTTTCTGGGCCCTGGTGGGTATGATAGAGATGACTCATCTCATGCTAGGCACTGTGTTTTCTTTTCCTGATGGGTCTTGGTCACTATGATGGTACTCACTACCATCTGAATGAAGCAGGTTTTCTAACTAACCAAAAGTGAGCACTGTTGATCAAAGGAGATATCAATATATAGATATAGTTAGAATACTTTTTGATGGGTATCATGGTTGCCTTTTAGCAAAAGCTAATAGAAACCCATAGCTTTGCTTTGCCTTTATGCTTGTCTACTGTTCATGAAATTATGAAATTTCTAAATAAATTCAGCAGCCTTGTCTGAACAGAAAATGGACAAAATCACATTTATATGCTCCACATTTTCTTCTTCAGCAATAATTTTTGTTCCATTGGAAGTTTCCCATGCTCTAAAATGGGGAATGGCTGGAGAGAAAATGTTATAGGAAATACAGGCCTCCCACTGGGATGGATGATAACTCTGACCCAAAAGTATACAAGTATATGAGAGGAAAATGATTTCATTCTCACTCTGGAATGATTCATGTCATGTGGTGGGTCAGCACTATCTTATCAAAAAGAAAGAAGGAGAGTTTTATCACTAATTGGAAATTTTGTTATCTAACAATTCTTGCATTATTTACCATTATTTGTAGAACAATGTCTTCACCTAATCTTTGCTGAAATGCTATGAAATTGAACTGGAACATACTGTTTGCAAAGGTAGCAAGTAGTGTCCACTTGTAAAGAATAGTTAGTATGCTCTAAGCAGTGGTCACTATCCATGTGTGTGATGGAGACCAAGGCTATGAACTACAAAGGCCTTTCGTAAAGTCAGTCAAAGGAGGCAACTGTTCTCATGCTCGCAGTTCTTTATCCTTAGTTCTGTTGACTTATTAAATGTGCTCTTCATGTACATGTTGTAGAAGCACCAGATTGCATAGAAGCATGCTTTTCTTTCAGCCTCTGAGATTTTTATTGATCTGACCATCACACTATATACTTCATATAGCAGTAACACAGTTCTGTCTTCATAATGCTTTTGTCAATGTGAAATTTACCAACCATCAACAAGGGGAGCTTTCTGTAGAAATAATCTGAAGAAACCACGCTAAATTATATATGAAATTACCATTCATGTTTTTGTCTTTTGGTAAAGTGGATTATATCATTATATCAAAACTAGATATTCTTATGTGTTTTTAAATGATTACTTCAATATGAATTTCTGTCTTCCCTCAGGGCCGGTGCATAAACTTCTCCCGAGTTCAGTCTCAGTAAAATGAAAGTCAGAAGAACAAGAAGATACAAAGAGAGAAAAGTTTCATGATGGCGATTTTCAACCCAATGGAAAAAAAGTCAAGTGCATTTCAGAAGCTCTTGGAAAAGTGGCTTAATTTCCTCTCTGTCAGGAACGGTTTTCTCTGCCTTATGCTTTACTTGTACCAAACATTTTCAAACACTCGTTCTGCCATCAACAAGAGCGTCAATGAAGCTCGGTGGTAACTCATGAGTCACATCATGGAAAATAAAGAGGAACTTTAATCTGCATGCTGTGGTTTTAGTGAGGATGCTGATGGGAATGTGTAGATTTCATGACAAGGGAAGCACCAGTGTCATGAACAACTGGCCATGCTAGGTCTTTAATGGAGGCAGGTGCTTCCAACATAGTTGCCTGGCACGTATGTTTTATATGACAAGATCTTTAGCCATAAGCAAAGAATGAGATTTTCCACCAGGCTAGACAAATAATGGAGCCCATTGCCTTATAGCTATGTCAGATAGCAAAAACCTCTCAAGCCCCCTATCACAGTGTGCCTTACGGGGAGTTTCTGCCTAGAAAATCTGATCATTGTTACACTAAAAAGTGCACACGCATGACAAAATAGAGACAAGATGCCTCGAGGTATTGGTATCAAGCAAGACTTTGCCCTTTAGTTTCCAAGACACCTTTCTTTCATTATGCACTTGGGACAAGAAAATTAATAGAGCGTTATTCCACAGGAATACCGCCTGCAACCAAAGATCGGGGAGTGTTTAGGGACTCATAATTTGACGCCTTGTCCCTGAGCCTGGTAGAGTTCTCCCTTTCTCTGTGTTCAGGATTTAGTAGTGCATAAAACATTAATATCTGTAAGCATACCTACAACTTTGTTTTTGCTTTTCATTTAAAGGAAGCAGTATCCACAAAGCTTCCGCTCAGGGTTTTTTTCTTTCTTCAAGTCTCCGAGGGCTCTTCAGCGTCACAAGCCAGCAACTCTCTTTGCATGAAAATTTCAAAGTTTAATTAATATAATTAAAGGCAGCAGCAAGCAGCAGCCTGTGAAGATTTGGCTCATCGTGTTTATGCCTTTTGACATTGAATGACCTATTACTGTATGCACATTACTTGGAGTTTGAGGAGCACTGCACCTTGGTTATGATTCACCAGAGGGAAAAGGCCTCCTTTCTTCAGTTTATAAATTAAATTTTCAGGGGAGTCACCACCAAAAAACATTGACACTGTATGTACTATAATTTTTTTAGAAAAAAATCACCATCGTGTCACGTCGAGGATGCCAAATTATGTTAGTATGAACAGAAACACTGTGGGGGAGGAAGGAGGCAGCAGCTGAAGAAAACAGCTCAAATGATCTAGTCACTTTCGATACTGTACTTCAGATGCGAAATGGATATTCGAGTGGAAACCTGACAAAGTGCGCCTGCTTTGATGTGAACTGGTATGGACAATGACCAGTGGCCGGGTCAGTGGGATGTCTCTCTGCGAGTACAAAGGCTTATCAAATGACACTAAAAATAAGTTCAACAACCATCACTTTGGAAGGGAGACGGGGAACGTTCATGTTTGGCGGGCATGTGAGTGCACAAGATGGAAAGAGCGATTTGGAGCATCCTGGTATAATTATCCCCGTTGTGTATTTCATGGAAATTACAAAGAACCGAAGCGATTCTGTTGGTTGGTGTCCAGGTTTGTGGCACTGCTCCAAGAAGCCGTATGCACACACACACACACACACACACACACACACACACACACACACACACACACACACGGATATATAAGTCTCTAGCTTGAATCTTTTGCTCAAGCTTATTATTTATGTCACTGGCTGGCTGGATCCAAAGTCATGTGTCCACATATCATAAATAAAATTTTTATCTGTGCGTGCGTTACCACTTTCTTTCAGCCCACATAAAGATTATGTTTTCTTTGGTTGACTAAACCACTACTCTGGTTGGTTTCGGGAATGGAATTCTGTTCAGTTGAATCATACCCAGCCCATTTCCATTGGATACTATTGACAGGCTATCTTTGTGTAAGTGTAATGTCCATGGTCTGTAGAGCACCCCCAATACTCTCTTCCATGAGTTCTTACACATAATTGTTTCGTCTTTGTACCTGGCCTAGTGCTATTAAATGCGTCCTGCATTTCTGATCCACGCATACCCATCAGTCATATGTTAAGAGCATCAAAATTACTACAGAAGCTATGCCTATGTTTCTTTGTAGTTATATTGTTTCTGCAGAATCATATAGCGTACTTATGTATTGCTACATGAGAAATGTAAATACACTTCTGCCCTAAAATGGTAAAATAGCTTTCAAGAGACTTACTGAGCTAGCTGGAGAAATATAATCCAAAGTGGTTTAGAGCATTAAGTGACCATGGAGAGGCATGAGTCTATACATAGACTGAAAGATACCATTCAGAAGGGTCAAGGACAGTTGGAAGTTCTTTGCCTTTAAACTTATGAACCATATCTGTGTTATGCTTTTCCTCTGGTGAACCTAACCAAAGATTGGACTTTGTTTAAAGAGTAATTTTTAACAAAGGGGTTACATTGAAAATCTCTATATAACAATGTTTGTTTGAAGAGAGAAGTAGCTCCTATGTAGTTTATCTGGAAATGGAGACAGTTAACTCCATGTACGGATGAATAAGTCTTACCCATCATCCGTTTGTGTTGCATAAGGTTGCAAAAACAATTAAGTGGGAATTGACTCCTAACTTATGTGTCGACTCTGCCTAGAAAGAAAGTTTTGAAGGCATCTATATATATTTCATAACAATGTCTGTTCTTTATGGATTTGATCCATAAATATTTATCTATCTCAAAACTTTGATACTTGGAATGTTTTCCTTAAAGCATTTGGTGTTCTAAGAAGAAACATTTGGTGCTAAGAGTTACAGCACTGATGCCTTTCCCCCAGTTAATTCTGGTTTAAAAATTTATATTTCCTTTCCAATGAGATGCAGAGTAAAATTTGAGAGTCTCCATTGACGAGAGAGCAGCATCTGTCATCCATGATAAATGACTATTTTGACAAAAAAATAGAAAGTTTAAAACATTATATTTCAAAGGGTTAGAGAAAAATATTTTATTATATTTCCCTTGAACTTTATTCTGACCATTTAAATAATAACTTAATCACTATTTGTTTTTTTTAAATAAATCTTTACTGGATATTAATTGTGGGTGTCTCTGTGAACTCATTATTAGCTGAGTATCACTGATCATGGTTTACTCTGCAGAAGTGGCTTTATTTGATTACTTTATGATTAAAACAAAATATATATTATGTCCATCAAGGTGCTTGAGACATGTTTGATTTATTAGCTTATAGATGTTAGGTTTGAACTTTAAGAAAGTAAAATATTATTAGATTTTAAATACAAGTATTAAGCCTGACATGGTGGTTGAAGTGTGCAATCTCAGTACTGAAGGTTTGAAAGTTTCTTCCAGTCCTGAAAACATTTTTATTAAATTAGCTAAATCACTGGTTTTAGTATTTATCTCAAATTTGTATTGATTGATTTCATTGCAATGAATTGCAATTCAATGCTGTGTAAACTGCCAATTTAATTACAGGAAAGACATAGAATTTGTCAGAGGCAAATGTTCAAAAATAGTTTTTATCTGGCAAAATCTCTCAAAAGATGAGTAAAATATTGATAAATAATCCATATATTCTGATTTTACAGTCTCATCAAGTGTCTCAAAGGCATATATAAAGAGGTAGGAAATTGTTATGAATTATTTATGACTAAATTTTTAATGATTGGAATGTGGATTTTTAACAATTAATTGATGTAGGAATTAAAACTTTAAGCTGTCTTACCCCAGTCAACGTAAGGGGGAAATCTACTTAATTAATAGTAATTATGCTTGTGATTAAATGGTACATGCAGGCACATTTGCTTTGACTAGAGATATTCCTTAGTGAAGACTATTAAAATGGTTAGTAACCTTCATAGACTGGAAGATGCAAAGTAGTGGGACTGTGCATCTCCAAAACCATAGATGGCAAAGAAAGGAAGTTATTCCATCATGTCCTAAATTAGAAGCCAATCTAAACCTCTTGGCATACTTACAGCTCTTCTTCATCTGATTTCTAAAAGTAATTGGAAAAGAAAAACTCAAAAATACAAAACAAAATAGACATGTTCTAGCAGATGATACCTGTAAATAGAATTTTTACCAGTTGAAACTCTGAAGAGAAATGAAACAATTATTATTATCACATTAAAGTTTTCTTTTGGAGTTCTCTTTTTTAAAACCCCCTCTAATTCTAAAAGTCTCTGTTAATTAAACAGAGCAATGACAGACCTTCATTTTCTTTAAATACTTTGTTTGTGTGAGGCTGTCACACAGAAAGAAAGATTATATTTTAAACAATATGTTCAAGTGTAAAAATCTTCAACAAATTCTTAATGTTTTTAAAAATGAGAGAAATGTTCAGGAGTTGTATAATGAACATCTTGAAAGTCTACATAAGGAGCAGGATGTTTCAGAAGTTTAAAAACAGGTTTTAAATAATATTTCAAAGAATATCATACACTAAATCATGACAAAATAGGGTATTTTATGAGTGTTTTTGTGTGTGTGTTTATGTATTAGTGGGTTGCAGGAGCATATGGAAGCCAGGGAACAACCTCTGATATCATTCCTCAAGTGCCATCCACTTTTTTTGAGACAGGCTCTCTCATTGCCATGGAGTTTGTCAAGTAGGCTATACTGGCTGACCAGTGAGCCCCAGATATCCACCTAGCTCCATCTCCCCAGTGCTGGGGTTAAAAATATGTGCCACTATTCCTGGTTTATATTTTGAAGTGGGTATTAGATGCTTGTGCTCGCATGGCTATCACTTTAACAACTGACCTATTCCTCCAGCCACTTTATGAGGACATTATAGTATGACATCTTAAAAACCAGACACAACCATAGCATTATAGGTTGTTTAGTTTCTCTGTATCCTTGACACTGCCTCGATATCCCTGAAAGGGGTGCATTTCTATGATTAAACTGGTAATTTCAAAAGTTCTACTCAAAGTGATAAAGGAAAGCAAATTCATAAGGGAGTTAAATATTATAGCATTTATTGAACTGTAAGTAAAGGTAGTATATTCCTCATATTCCCCAAATATTCCTCCAAGCATGTAGGGTATCCGTTATCTTAAAAAATATTTTCCTTGGGCTGGAGAGATGGCTCAGCAGTTAAAGCACATTCCGGAAATACCTAACAACCCAGGTTCAGTTCTCCAGTACCTACATATAGCCAGATGCACAAAGCAACACTTGCATCTGGAATTCCTTTTGCAGTGGCTGAAGAACCTGGTGCATCCATAATCTCTCTTTCTCTCTCTCTTTCTCTCTCTCTTCCCTCTCTCCTTCCCTCCCTCCATCTTCTCTTTTTCTCTACTTGCAAATTAATAAATATTTTCCTTAACTTCAAACTTCAGTCTGATAAATCTCTACCCAAGGTTACATGTTCTTAATCTCTTTGAGACAATTTGAATACCAATTAAATTGAGAAGACATCTTAAATTATTTTTTTAACCATTGTAACAAACTATCATAAACTTAGAGGCTTAATTCAACAAAAATTTAGTCTCTCACAGTTCTGTATGTCAAAAGTTTCCTTAGTTTCATTGAGCCAAAGTTAGATTAGTTCCTTTTGGAAGCTCTGAGAAGATGATTTTTTAAAATTCTTTATAGCTTCTCGTTGTCATCTATCTTCTTTGCCTCAGGACCTCTTCGTCTTTAAAGTATATCACACCTATCTCGGCCTCAGTCATATCACCCACAGTTTCTCTGATCTCCTGCCATCATATAAGGACCATTGGGAATGCACTGTTCACCAGATGACCCTGAGTCACCTTGTGTCAAAAGCAACTGTTATCATGCCCACAAAGTCCATTTTTTAATACAGTGTAACCACTGTGGGTTCTGGGAGTGAAGGTAAATATTTGGAAAGCCTTTATTCAATCCAGACAAATTTATAACAATTTTCCTGTTAGGAAACATTTTCCTTGGATCTGTCACCGTAAAATAACATCTAACTCAGCTTTCTACACTGGATCCAAACCTGCCCAAATTCTTTAAATTTTTCTTGAGCCAACAATTATGTGGTAGTGGGAGCAGGAGAGGAACTCTATCTATCCCCATCCTAGTTCATAGTTTGTTTTAGACTCTTCGTAGGGATCAGTTCTACTGAATAAATTCTTAAAATGTGTTTTTATTAGCTGAGAGCCATGTGGGCAATGTTTTGTTACCTGTAGAACACATTGTTGCCTTCTCTGCATAAACCCAAAAGTTAGCCTGAAGTTAGCCTTGTGATACTTTCTGCTGCTGTTTGGAAAAATCTCTTAGGAGATTATTGAAATTTCCCCAGAGACTAAAGATAAAAATAAATTGATATTCTAATGCTAACATCAGTAATAGACATATGGACTTAAGCAGAATTTGTCCCCACCTGTTACTTTTTCCTCATAATTAAAATTTTGTTTGGAATAATGATTTTATGTCAAGTAAATGCAAAATCTATGTCAAATACTGTTCAGTGATTGTGATGGAGACACTACTAAAATTGCTAAATTCTAAAATGATAAATATCAAAGCATTCTGACTCTCGATAATTTCCCTAAATAAAAATATCAGGTGCCATGTAACTGGGGTTGTTGACAATAAATTATTAATTTGACTCATGAGTAGGAATAGTTTTCATGTCTATTTTTTAAAGATTTTATATAGACATATACATATATTCCTTTTTCCATATCACATTTTTATATTCCGCAATACTATGAATGAGGGCCTGTAGAGATGGCTCAGTCAGTAAAGTGAGGTTCCAAACTCACTTAAGAAGTCCAGGAGTGGTAAAGCACACTTATAATCTCAGCACTAAGGAGATGAAGGCATGAGGATTCCCTTGGGCTCATTGGCAGGCCAGTTTAGAATATCTTTCAAAATTTAGGCTAGTGAGAGAGGCCCTGTTTCAAAAAGGTAGACAGTGCCCATGAGGAAGACACCAGAGTTTCTTGTCTGGCCTCCACATAAGCCTGCACACACACACACACACACACACACACACACACACACACACACACACACACACATATCTGCACATGCACATACAAACATGGGCACACAAGAAATACTTTTGAGCTTTTCTGCCATTCGTTAACTAGATCTGTTTTACTAATCATATGTGCTATATATGTACATCCTTTAAGGTTGGTTTGACTTCCTTTCTAAGTGTATTACTAGCCTATCTGGAAGCCAAAGCAAATTGGATTCACTAGAGCTAAAAAGGCCAATAGTTTGGCCCCTGATCCTGGATCATGAGGCCACCTGAGATGATGAGACACTTCTAACTAGCCATCTGGTAAGTCAGCCATCTTCCTGATAAGGGAGGATGTGGATATCTGGAAAAAAATATGGTGTAAAGTCTGAAAGAGGAGAGTCACAACTGAAGAAAAATCAGTATTCCTGGCTTCCTCAAGTTGGGAAGGCCACTAGGTCAGCATGGATCTGATCCGTGCTAACCGATAACACCAATCCTGGAGAAGCCATAGTGCTCCTCCCAGGTCCCTAGGGTCTCCTTTGCACTGTGGTACCAACCTTTAGCCCTGACTAGCCCCAGGATAGATTAAAAATTACACTCTGGGATTTCCTTGGATATAAGGGCAACAATGAAAAACCTTAGAGTGTCCAGCCAATTTACTGGTTTTAAAGCACCAATAGGGGCTGGAGAGACAGCTTAGTTGTTAAGGTGTTTGCCTGAAACGCAGGACACAAGTTTGATTCTCTAATACCCACTTAAAGCCAGATGCACAAGGTGGGGCATGTGTTTGGAGATCATTTTCAGTGGCTAGAGGCCTTGGTGTGCCGATTCTCTCTGTCCCTCTCTCTTTTTCTCACTTTCTCAAATAAATAAATATTTTAATAAGCATCAATAAAGTAAAAATATTTTTCAATGGTATGATCATTTAGTTTCCAATTTAACTCCATCCATCAGCTTAAAAGGTGTCATATAACATAATGAGGAAGGCTATTATACAAAATTATATGGCTTAGACATCCTCACCACAGTCCAGGATGGTATATTTGCCATTATTAAGGTTGAATATTACATATATTTATTATATATGTATGTATATATGTAATATATATTAGATATAATATATAAGGAATATATATATATATATATATATATATATATATATATATATATATATATATCTTATAACTTTGATAATATCTCATCTGCATTTCAGACCATACAGCAACAGATTCAGGCCATGTCAGATACTACTACTGTGTCATTTCTTGAACAGCTCTGGGAGTGGGTCTCAGCTCACACTCAGATTGTCCTGAGACAATCTAACTCCGTATACCTTCATTTCCTCAAGTTGCTCTCCGAAGACCTAGAAGTCTATAAGAATGGGACCCCTAAAGGCCTCCAGTTTGGTGTAATTCCACATTTCCTTAACTCCTTGCTTTCATTCTTTCTCCCTAATATTTTCCTTCCAGGGCTGTCTTCCTGCACTCCACCAATACATTTTTAAGGTCCCTTAGATAGTCCCATTGGAAAAGTTTCCCAACTGCCACATCTAATGACCCCATTCAGCTTGAAGAAGCCAGACTGGTCTCCACCATGATCCCCTAATGGCAGTTAGGGTTACTTCTTCAGAGGGGAATTGAGGCAGTTAGGGTGCCTGGGCCCCTGAAAATAGAAAGCCGGAATGTCTTTGGGTTTGCCTTACAGTCAGTCTGTGCTTTTTTAGAGATCAGAAAATAATCTGGCTTCTCCTTATCTCTTGCCTAAAGGAGTTCCCTAAACCCATTTTCCATACTTGAGCCTGTCCCTGGGAGGGAGCTCTTCTTTCCTAGAATTCAAATCTAATCTAGCATTGTGGTTGTTCAAGCTTAGACCCCAGAACTTGGCATCATGGCTGGCCTCTTCCTGAGTCAACCTCTAGCCCAGACCAATCACCTATCTCTCTGGCTCACCTCAGCCAAAAGGTCGGGCCCACCACCATAAGGTTACCAGGGGAGAGCAAGCTCTCTTTGCTGCTGGTTCATCACTCCTGAACTTCCAGGTTCTGGTGAATCTCTCCTTGGCTTAGCCTGGCTGGGAAGGGCTGAGATGAGGGTAGAAGTCCCTAACTCTTCTCTACCTCCTCCGAACCTCCAAATGACAGGAGCTCTTTGCACTTCCTTCTCTCTCCTCTCTAAATCCCTTTTCACATATCTTCTAGGTCCACTACATGGGCTTTTAGGCAAAGTGGGGCTTTCCATTTTCTTTCCCTTGGTTTTATACTTCTCTCAATAAATGTGGTAATTTAATAATAAAAAAGAAATACTGTGAATGATCCACAATAGGGAGGATCCCTGGTTATTCCTGTGGTGCAATCCAACAACTGTAAATAATGAGTTAGAGTGTTGAAAGATAACTTGGAAAATTAAATTTTAGAGTATTTTAAATTTTCTAAATTTCTTCTAGATATATTTTTTGGTTTAGCAAATATATATTAGGTCATTGTATGAGTACTGTGCTAATTTGACCAAATTCTATGGCAATTTAGTGGTAAACTGTATTGTAAGAGTATGGTTGGAATGTGGAATGATCTGATGATTCTCAATATAAAATTCTTATAGCATGACTCTTTAGTGCCTCATTGAAAATAAACTCTTAGCACATAAAATGAGATTTAAGCCTAAATGGGTCTTCTGCCATACAGGAAACCCTGGATGAACTCTGTAGCAATGAGAGAACCTTGTTTTGCTGCCTCAAAATTTGCACTGTGTATTGTCTTCCTGATGAGTCCAATGTCTTTTAAATCATTCTGTTTGTTTTAAAACATTACTTTGGTAAATTCACAGAAAAATTGAGGCATTTAAAACTTTAATACCCCTTAGGGAAGAAACAAAACATAGAAGCATCACAAAAATGACTAGGTTAAGAAGGCTAACATGATTCCTTGGAAAAGCAGATTTCTGCAGAACAATGTTTTGAGGATTAACTGAGAGACATGATGTGTGGGTCCAAAGGTTACTTAGGGGGTCATTGCACATTGACCCCTTTTTCATCCATAGAGCTGGGTGAGCAGAGTCTTGGCAACACATGAGCAAGCGAGAGGAAAAACTCTCAGGAGACAGTTGCATTGAACAGCTCATTTATTAGGTTGGGGAAGGTGCTTTTATGTAAAACGAAAAGGAGAGGCAGGGGGTAAGCAGTAAGAAGATTGGTGGGGACAGGGTGGTCTGTGGATGTCTCATGAAAGGATTGGCAGTAGCCAGCTGCATAGATAAGCTGGAAGGATTTCCTTATTGCCTGGGGCTTTTTATTACCTTATAGCTGAATTATGTGAACTCTAGTAAACTCAGGCCTTGAATTGCCTGGGTTTATCAGGGTTTGTTGGGACTCACCAGGTGGCTGGAGATTGGGGAGGGAAGGAGTCAGCCAAACTACTGCTTGTCTCAGGATGAGATTATCAGTGTTCCAGGCCAGTTTCAGCCCTGTGTCCTCCATGCCTCTCAGCAGTGTCCCACAATTATGAAGGTTATTGTTTTAACATGATTTCAGAAGTAGTTCTTTTGAGCAAGAAAGGAAAAAGATCCAAGACAATGGAAAAATAATTCATTCAGAATCTTAATTTCCAGGAATGAAGTGGAAAAGTAACCCTTTCACAGTGGAAAACTGAGGAAAGAAGTTTGTGGGGTTTTTTTTATACCTTAGCTGTTCCAGGAATTTATTATATTCTGGCATAATCTTCCCTCTCTATGATACTGACTAGGCTACACAATGCAGTTCAAGAACAGTGACAGGCAATGACACCTTAGAGTCATCTGCAGCACTGTGCATAGGAATGACAGAAATGCTATTGGAAGTCCTAAGAAGTCCTGGGGAAGAGGATAGCTATGCTTTATAGTAAAAAATAGAAGGCCTGTCTGATGATTAAAGGAAGAGAACTCAGTGAGATTGGTTTCATTGCCAAAAATGGAACCCAAAATGGTCCAAGAAAGCCAGAAGGTAACATTTCAGCACCCTTGCAATGATGGGAGCAAAGCCATTGATTGAAGGAGGTGCCTTGAATTCAAGCTCTTAGTTTCACTAACAGGGGCAGCTGCCTGTCCAGTGCCAATCTTGCACTAGACAATGGCATATCACAGACAAACTGGTCTCAGCCATCTAATTGGCAAGTGAGTAAAGTCAATGGGCATGGAGCTACAAATGTTACTAGTTCTGTAATGTGATGAGAATGTGTTACTGGAAGGACCTCACATATGAAGTTGGCAACATTAGAAAAGACAGTATAATATTTGATTAAATTTGGATGAGTTATCTTCTTTCATCTTTCTTTTCTTCCTTCCTACTTTATAGCTCTATCTACTTAAAGCCACAACTAACTATTCTGCCACATGACAGGCTCTTGATATGTATTTGCTAATGAATTTTAAATATTTAGACTTACCGTTCTCCATCTCTGAGCATTCCCTGTACCTCTAGATCTACTTTCTTACAAATATAATTCTAGGACAGAACAAAAACTACAGGAAGCTGGTCATGGTGGCACATACCTTTAATCTCAGCATTCAGGAGGCAGAGGTAGGAGGATTGCCATGAGTTCAAGGCTGCCTTGAGACTACATAGTGAATTCCAGGTCAGCCCGAGCTAGAGTGAGATCCTACCTCAAAAAAAAGGGGGGGAAGGAGGAAGAGGAAGAAGAGAAGTAGGGGGAAAGAGAGGGGAGTAAGAAGAAGTAGTAGAAGAAAAATCCATATGAGTGTTTGAGGGATGGAAAGTAGATAGCCAACTGCATAAGACCCACAGAATGAGGAACAAGAATGTGGTTTCTACAGGTAAGGGCCTTAACTGCTGAGCCATCTCTCCAGCCCCAAGCATGGGGTTTCTAATTGCTTTCACAAATCTTAGATAGAGCACTGCAGAAACCTCCTGTTGGGAACTTTCAACTGACATAAACACCTGTTCCCCTTGAGACAGAACCCAACCAAATATATGAAGCATGGCCCTGTGGCTCTTAGCATCTAGTGTCCCCTTGAGGCATGAATTAGACTAGAAATAAAAATTAAAGGGTGGACTGGAGAGATGGTTCAGCGGTTAAAAATTAAAGGGAAAGAAAATGAAAAAAATCCTAACAACATGCTACCTACAAGGAAGAATTAAAAACTGTTAATCAAATTAAAATGTAAATAAATGCAATACTAAAATAAAAATTTAAAAATTCTCTAGTGGGCCACCCTTAAGAAACTCATTTCAAATAGAGTGGCACAGATATAGTGCAAGTAAATTCATGCCGTGCCATGTAAATTTTTCTTAAAGATAAGAATAGATATATAATTATCAGATAAGGTAATAGTTGGGATAAAAATTATTAGAAAAAAGTTATATGATGATAAAAATTGGTCTCCCCAAATGATGTAACATCCCAAACATGCACATGTCATAACCCAAACAAAACAACCTAAGCAAAAATAAAAGGCCCTTGAGCCTTTAACTATAAGAAGCATAACCATAAAGCTGATAGAAAAAATAGACTGTGAGATCCATAAGTATAGTTGGGAACTCAGATCTTACACTCATCCATGGAAATGCCACAAGGGAGATGATTATAACAGATACAGAACTGAACATCACCAGCTGCAAGAGTGATACTGAGAACACCTACCAAACCACAGGGTACACATTCTTCAGTTGGACACAGAAGTTACTAGGACAGAACATACAGAATATGTTGTTTTACCAATGTTACATCTTTCTCTTACTTTAAAAAATGGTTTTAAAATGTACTAAATAGTTGCTTTAACATTTTTAACTTTTTATTGATTATTTCCATAATTATAGACCCTAAACCATTATGATTCCCTCTCCCCTCACCCATATTTCATCCCCCTCTCAATTAGTCTCTGTTTTGTTTTGGTGTCATCATTTTTTCCTCCCATTATGTGTAGCTATTATCAGGCACTGTGAGTTCATGAATATCAAGGCCATTTTGTGATGACTTTGTATGCACATGCTCTATGAATGAATTTATATGAATTTTCATACTTGTATACAATTGTGTAACCACTACCACTATATAAATACCAGAGCATTTAATCAACCCCAAAAGATTCCCTCAAAATGTACCATTACCTAAACCATGACCCACCTCATCCAAACCTGATAAGCATGCATCAGCTCTCTGTCATGGTAGTCTTTCTGAGAATATAAATATCTTTCTGAGAATATAAAATGGATCACACATGTGTGATGCTTTGAACACAGCTTTTTCTTATGCATGTTTCAGTATGTATGTATGTATGTATGTATGTATGTATGTATGTATGTATCAATGGTTCATTTCTTATCACCAAATAGTATTCCATTGTACAGATATGGCAGAATTCATTTGTCTATTCACCTGTGAATGGATATTTGGTTTAGTTTCAGTTTTCTGCAATTATGATGACTTTTCATGTACATTTTATACAAACTTTGGCTTTTTATATAAAATGAACATATACATTTTACTTGGTTAAATATTTAGTAACTGCCAATAATAAGTATATATTTTAACTTTTTAAGAATTATTGGGTCATACAGTTCTTAAAAACGATGATAGCATTTCACATTTCTAACATGCTTGCTTAATTCTGAATTTTAGCCCTTCATTGACTCATTTGTCTCCTAGTTATGAAATTCAAACACTCTGGCATGGCAGATGTATCAGTCAAGTTCATGAGGGGGAGCTATGTGATGGCAGGGAAAGATGGTACAGCAGAGGCTGGACATCACCTCTTTGCCAACATTAGGTGGACAACAGCATCAAGAAAGTGAGCAGAACACTGAGAAGAGGGAACTGGCTATAACCCCGCTAAGTCTGCCCTAACAACATACCACCTCTAGCAGGATTCCATCTCCCAAATTGCCTCCAGCTGGGAACCAGGCAGAACACATGATGTGCTATGGTTGCTTTCCATATTCCCAGTGAACTTGGGAGACAGCCCTCTGCTACAACCGCCACTCTGGGATGTAGCTGGGGAGGCTCTACCCCAGAGAATGCAAACCTAACTGTTTCCAGAAGAGGCTCCTGATTAGCAAAAATGGAAGACAGCCACTGTTAAGACAGGCCTGAAGGGCTCAGCCACTTGTCCAATACAGACTCAACAACAGCGTGAATCAAGGAGAGACAAGTCCACAAGTTCCACTGCATGTAACTGGCCGTCTCCAATTTTCCAGAACTAACAAAGAAGCTCCTCCAATGACACACCTCCTTTTATTTCTTTTTCATTTGATTCCTATTTTTCTCCCCCACCCCAAACTTTTACTATTTTAAATTTTGTATAGTATTATGTTTTCTATATAGTTTTATACTTCAGGAGATGCTTGATGATATGGCTGAATGAAATCATGCATAGATACTTTAAGGTTAAATTAACATATATGAAGAGAACCAAGAAGTCAAAGAATCAGAGTATATAATTCATATCAACTTTATAATTTATTCTTGAATAAGAAGATAAAGGTTATATATATATATATATATATATATATATATATGAAGTTTACATATGTATATGAACTTAAGAAAATATAGCAAACTATATATTTGTGTAATATAAATGATAATGAGTTTCAGTTATTATTTGAAGCACTGACATATTTGTGTTTTTGAAGTACTTAATACATTAATATAATCCAAAGAAATTAACTTTACAAAAGCATGCAAAAAGTCAGAGAATCAGAACTGAAAATTGTCTGTTGGATATAAAAATAATGTTTACCTCAGGGACATTATCAGACAATTCCATGGAAAAGTAGAGGCTAGAATCTAGATTCCAATGAGCTAAAAAAATTAGATAGAAGGTGGGCTGGAAAGATCAGAAACAGAAAATTGAAGGATCAAAATAAATTACAGCTTCCTTTAAAAAACTGTGACCCAAGTTTATTAATAGACTAAGAGAGAGAAATCACACAATATAAGAATAAGGTCCCCAAGGGTCAGGAGAACATTAAGCAAATGACTTCTTCCTCATGAAAAGGTCTTGAGCTTTATTTTTTAAGTGGAGACTAAAAAGATGAAAACATTCTCAGGAGACTATAGACAGAAGGAAAATGAAGGGGCCCTCCCTATAGAAGAAGGCTATCATTTGGTGGAGAGAGATGGGAATGGTGAGAGAGCTTCGTGAGCAATAAAAAGCTGGAATCAGAAACTAACCAGCCACTAACAATCAATTCCTGATGGCTGGAGTCACTCTGTACGTCACACAGGCTGGTCTCTCCAGAAGCAGATGGTAAAATGGAATTGGGAGTACAGATGTTTATGAAAGAGTGGAAATCATCTCAGATGAGTGAGCTGTGGGCCAAAGTCATTAAAAATACATGTATCAATCTGGAACTATCACAAGAAGGTAGGTAGCATTGAGTGAAAAAATTGGCCACAAGATATCTGCTATATGATAAACTTCACACAACTTTTAAAACCAATATTATATTTAAAATACAAAGAGCAAAAGTATAAATATACACATAGAAGTAACACATGTGAGCTTGGTGACCTCTGAAGAGGGAGGAATGGGGTGTATGAGAAAAGGTATCCAAATGACAGCTTGGCACATAGCAGACATTATGATGATGGCCAATGTAATGGAAAAGAGGGAAAAAACCCAGGTGTTCATGTTTTTATTCCTAGTGTTCTATATAAAGTTTGTCTGTTGTATTATTTTCTTGTTAAGGTTTTATTCTTCTGTGTTATGAATTGAATCCCTGCCCTCACACCTGTTGTATGTTTGACAGCAGTCATAGTTAATGATTTCTAACAGCCATTATTGTTATGATTCTATTATATGAAGAAAATAATAACAATTTCCCATTAGAAACATTTTAACTTCAACTTTTGAGATGCAAGTCCTACGACTTGATGACCAAGTGAAATCTGTCAGAAGTCAGTCACAAGCTATTTGGGTGACCACACACACACACACACACACACACACACACACACACACACTCATGAGCATACTAGCAGAGGAGCATAAACATTAATAACATTCTTTATAGATGAAGGCCAAGTGTATTCAGCTTTGTTGTTTATCTGGTGACTTCTTCAAAAGCAAAAACTGTGTCTCTTTAAGTTCTGCCAGCTGTCTCTGCCACACTGTGGGCTCTCAATAAGTAATAATTAATTCTGTCTCTTAGTAAATATTCACCCATTATTCAATGAATAACAATGATTATTAAATAATTGAAAAGAGTACAAAACTTATGAAAACAGTTATAAATGAGATGTATCTATTCGTGTCTAATTAAGTGCAAATTTGTGGAAGATATATTTAAAACTTGAGCTCTACCAATTAATATAGTTCTTTTATGCCTTCATTTTAGAGCCCCTTTTTAGGTCATGTTGCCACCGGTGTATCAGATATATGTGTGTGTGAACATATTCTAATAAATGTGTATATGTGTGTATATGTGTTAGTATTTATGCATATATGCATAACCACACATACTTTAATCTAGATCTGTATATCACTGACCCTATGACAATCCGTGTGACATTGCATTCTTAGTGTTGTTGTGTGTGTGTGTTGTGTGTGTTAAGAATCCCATGGAGTTTGTGTCTACAGTGACAATATGATGGTATGTTCGTCCCATAGATCTATCTTCACACATTACATCCTCAGCTATTGTAATGGTTTTTTTTTACTGCTATTGTATTTTTTAAAGACTGTAACACAGTGGTCAAGAGCATAGATGCTAAATGCATACTCCCTGGGCTGGAATCCCTGCTCTAGTAACTATTACCAGTATTACCTTGGAAAATTTTATAGCTTTGTGTCTTTTGGGTTCTTCATCTATTAAATGGAGGGGTATCCTCTGTGTCTTTACTTCAGCCAGATGTTGGGAAGATCATTTAAATATTTATTACATAAAGCACATGGGCCTAGGTCTGGCATATAGTAAATTTCTAGCATATAGTTAATATCACTGATGTTACCTAACTTCATTGTTACTAGGTTAGTATTAGCCAATTCATTTTAGAAATAAATCCTAATGAGACATGATTAGCTCAATGAATTTTTACTTTAATAAGATTCTTTGATACTTTTCTCAAACAAGCTTAAAATGTGAGTTCAATAGATGCCCATGTTGGAAATACAATTCCAGGGAGCTTTCTCTGATGCCATTCAAATTATAATATATTTGCATTCTCTTACCTCTCCTTTCAGATAGCAAGTAAAAATTCACTCAGTCCTTTCTTTGCAAGCAGCTCGCTTTGTCATGCATCAAGCAAAACATTACAAAGTATTATTTCGCCATTTTTACTTTGTTTTCGCATTGTACAGACATAATCATAATAAATGAAATGAATTTCAAAAGTATTTGGTAAACAGCATCACATTAAGAGATGATGTAGAATGTTGCAAGCCAATCTAAGCTGACATGGCGTCAATCATCGACCCCTTGGTGACTTTGCTTTTGACTCAGAAGTCTCCTCTGAAACTCACAACTTCTCTCTTCTCCATTAGTGTGCCTGAAACTATATTATGTTCCTCCCAGTACAGTCCAGAATCTCCCAAAACTGAGTGCCTGTCCACACAGTAACTGAAAAGAGTGAACACTGACTGGAATTCAAGTGATGCTTTTGTCGATGCGAACAGTTTTGTTCCAGCATGCAAGTGCTGTAAGAGAAAGATAACATAAGACATAAATGCAACAGAAGGAATGAGCCCTGAAGATGGCATTGGGCAATAATAAACCCTTGATGTCATGTTTGTGAGTTATTTTGTTATTTTAGCTTAATGTCCTGGAAGGTCCTTTAAATTTTTTAGATGGATATATATTATATGAAGATAATAGTTTAAATGGTTACTTGCTTTTGACTTAGTTTGAATGGTTATTTGCTTTTGACTTTAAAATAAGCTTCATGGAAACTTTTGGAATTGCATTGGATTATTGAATTGTGTATTTTTGAAAGGTGGAGTTTTCATATGCACACATTTTTGCAACATGTTTTTAAAAAGAATTCTCCTCCTCAAAAGGTGAAAACTCAGAGTTAAAACCTTAACACAGTAACAGAAAGTGCTTGATGACAGTCAACTCTGCTTCTTTAAAGCTCCCCTTTGTTTGAAAAGCCTGAGCCATCATTGAAGATTAAAGACAGCGTTCAAGGAGAGCTATTTCTCATCTTTTACCTGCTCATTAAATGCCACAATAGTTTTTTATTCAATTATACACCTGTCAATGAAAATAGTGAGCAAAGACAGCATCAAGGCCATGCTTTTATTTTGATCTTTGTTCCCTGGTGAATTACAAGGTTGTGAGTCTCCTACAACAATTTATTTTGACCCTGGCTTCATAAATCTGGTCCATCAGATGGAGTTGTTGGGTTAAGTGTTGTGATCATGTCTTTCTACTAACAACATCAATCATCTGCTCAGAAGCGAGAAACAGTCAAGAGTGCTGCACAAGAAAGGTTGCTGAGAGAGGGGAGGGGGCTACATCTTTCACCCTCTCTTCACGTAATGCCCCATATTCACTCTTCTCTGTAGGATTTGAAACTGCAACCTCTGTTTACTCCTAGATAGGAAATTTTAAAATGAATGTACTGCATGCCAATGATTATATAGATAATAAAAATATATTGATAAACCATAATTTCTTTTGGAGGGATTTTGATATAGGGTCTCACTCTAGCCCAGGCTAATCCGGAACTTACTCTAGTCCCAGGAAGACCCTGAATTTGTGGTAATGTTCCTACAGATAAAGTCAAAATGACAGTAGCTACAGTTATACATAAACATTGATTTTTCCAAGTCTAGATTCATTCACATAGCTAGAGATGTAATTTGAACTAAAATGATTTTGTTGGGTTTTTTTTCTGAGAATAAACTGCTTCTAACTCATTTTGAAGCAAATAATTTTTCCCTTAAGGAAATACTAGAGTTAATGGAACCCAGCCAACACATCTGTCTCTTCAGTGTTCCAAGGCAAGGATATTAACAAATCGGGCAGGTTATGCATCTGACCACCAACATTTTATTTGGAAAAATAGGCTATGACTAATACACAGGAAATTGCGTTATTTGATACCATATTAAAATACAGAACAAAAGCATAGGCAAATAATATTGACATATAATAAACAATATTGCTTTAGTTATCACACACTCTCAGTATACCATTTCTTCCTATTGTTTTAATGTATGAACTAAAGCATATCCAAATATTTCTTACAAAAGAATTAATAAGTGTAAATATATATTCTTTCACAATATAACACTTTCTTTAACTTTTTAAAACTGTTATTGGTGACCCTCATAAGATTAGGGGGGAGGCTGGGGTTATATGGAGGTTAATTTGTGATTAGTGGATGATTAGTTTTGAAAATAAGGTACATTTTGTTGAGGACTGTTCTCTCTGACACCACAGCTACTCCACAGAATATTTCTATTTATACTTGTTCTTCTTTTTTTCTTTTTCTGATGAGTACAAAGGGTTCTGGGAACACTCTTTTGATTATTGATAGGAAACTTAATGACATTTTATTGGGAAGAGACAAAAGGAACAGTTTTCAGAATCTATTTTCATTCTTCTCCATGTGGAACTCACATTCCACATTCATTAAATGTTCTAACCCTTTTTTAATCATCTGTAACATTTAAATAAACCATTTGAATAAGAGTTCAGTATACAGATTTTCAGACTGATTCCTTTCATATTACTGGTTGGATTAATTGCTGTTGATAGCACTATTGATTTGTCAGTTTTACTAAGTCTGAAGAAAGCAAAGTCAATTGAATTGACTTGTTGAAATATATAAAAATGATAATAATTTTTTCACATCCTTTATAAAAGGCTAAAATTTTAATCTCATTTCTGCTACTAAGTGGTGGCTTGCGACCCCATGAATTCCCTTAGCTATAACTGTATGACAAAGATCATTTAGAATATCACAATGCATATCACACAAGGTTGCCAAAAGATTAGTTCTTTGCTTATTAAGTCAGTTTTAAACCATCTGCACTTGGAATGTATCTTGTTTACACTTAAATTAAAATCAATTTATGTATAATATAGCACTTAAAGGAATATTGGATAATACAATTGAAAGCACTGAAAACAATACTAAGGCTAAAAATCTTGCATTTGAATACAATTTATTAGTAAAATTACTGTGTCAGTATCTTTGTTATAAAAATGTTCATGAATCACAGAAACCAAAGTATGTGAAGTAAAAGTAGTTCATGATTTAGTGACACTAATGTTACTAATCCTCTAATTCTCCCATCATATTCCACAACATGAATATCTGTTGAATCAAAATCTTTATTGAAACTTGGACATGGAACTCTTTCTGGTTACAGGAAAATAATTCAAATCCTACACAACACTATTTTCAAAGGCTATTTAATAATGCATGTTTTTGATATCTCTCCTTTTCAACTGTAACTCTGGTTCTTTCACAAAATGGGAATCATTACAGTGCTTCAGTACCAAATGCCATCAGATCTCTGAAGACATTCAGAGAGGAGCTAAATAGTTAAATGAAAGGATTGGGATTGCAGTAGGCATTTTGAGGTTCGCATGCAAAGGATTAGTTTAGTTTTTTTTTCTTTAAGTGGAACGTGATGACAAGATGTGAAAGCACCTGCCTCGAGCAATAGTTTAGCAATTACCCCAGTATCAAAAACTTGGGTTGATCCATCTTTCAAAAGATAATCCCATTAGAAAGTGCTGAAATAGCTCATTCACCTACTTATTGGATACTCACAGTCTTACTGGATGCTCTTAAATACCACTTATGTGCTAAACAGCTTTAACTCTCTTTAAAGAGAGTGGGTGGTCTCTGCTCTCTCTATGATGGTCAGTATTTAGTGTAAGCTTGACTGGAATGAGGATCACCTTAGGGAGTGAGGTTCCCTCTCTGGGTGTGTTTGTGGGAGAAAATAATAAAGCAATAATAAAAGACAAAAATAGAGCCGAGTACTGACATTCTTCTTTTCTTTGATTGTCGGCTTGCTATGGTGCGAACTACTCTGCTTTTCTCCAAGTTCCTTGCCTAACACACTGAGCCCTCCCAAATCATGTTAATAAATCCTTGCTCCTTTATTTCTGTCAGGTGCTATATTGTATTGACGAAGTATAACTTTCAAAGCTAGGACATCCAACTGGCCCTGAACATATGACTTGGATGGCTAACAGTCACCTCGGACCTGACTTGTCTCTGACAGAACCTAGTCTGTTTTCACAGGCAAGGGAATATGGGGAGCTCTTCTCCTCAAACTCTCAATCCAGTAGAGAGCCAAATCCCATCACTTTGCTGTTTGGTTTTGCTTCTCTCCTCTCTATCCAACGATGACTGCCCCATTCAGACCTCCATCTCCTCCAATCCACAAGCATCCTCACTGGCCTTCTGGTTTCATTCTGCCTCCATCCAGCTAGACAATCCACAACTTCATGAATCTGTACTTACGACCTTCCTTTCTGCATTGCTTTCTCTCGAAATCATCCACACATCCATTTACCCCCAAATTTGCTTGTTTTCCAAAGCCTAGTTTCTTTGGCTCTTTCCTTAAACCAAAGTGCAGAGTGCCTCAGATGCTTTGTTACAATTATGTAGCAGCCAATTGTTTTTGTATGTGACATGCCATTTTGCCTGTTATCTCTTCCATAGAGCTCAGAAGCCCTGAGCTCCCTCGTATCTGTACACATCTTCATTCTTCTGTATAAACCGATGACCACCCTTCCAAAAGCCGTTTCTAAGAGGCATGGCTCTTCTCCCTCCCCTCTGAAAACATCTAACATTTTCCCAATTTACCTCTTTATACAGACATTTCAAACATCTTCTCCTTCAGAAAGCCTTCTTAACTTTACCAACCAGATTTATTTTCTCTTTCTACCTCTCTCTTGTGGTGTTTTCTCCCCATAGTAGTTTCTTTCTCAGAATATTGCCTTGTATCCCAAAGGGCTAGGCAGCCCTTTTAGTTGTTTCCAGGTAATTGAAATAGATAAATTTCATCTCCTAAAGCAATTTAAGTTCTAGAGAGATGCTGTCTGATAGGACTGTGTGATACTGAAATTCCTGCTACTGGTCAGTTATATGGAATAGAAATCCACTATGGCTTCTCTGTCGGTTCCAGTTGAACACTCACCAGAGAAGTGAAGACACTGAGTGCAGACTGGCTAGTGGCCCTGCATAATGAAGATGTCATTAATTTAATGATAAATAGCAGCGTGTGACTGGACGTTACCCATCGAGACAATGCACTACTCCAAGCCAGAGACTTATATTTCAAATCTGTATTTCCTTGCATGTCTTTTACCTAGCAGGAAAAATACCTCTTATTTAAAAGTTGGTTTATAATTGTCACATAAAATACTCTTAAATACAGAACTCTACTGGAATCTCTGAACAGCTTTCTGTTGTGGGCCTCATGAGTAAATGTTATTATGCTCAGGTTTGAAGTATGAGAAATAAGTTGCCTAATGACTTAAAGTCCATTTTGAAAACCCAGGCAGGTTAGTTTCTGCCTCCTCTCATTTATTGTTGTGTTACTTTTAATGGTTTCTAATGGTATTTTAATGGTATTCTTTCAATGTTCCATTAAATCTATTAATAAGATAAATTTTAAAGAATTTTGTTGTGTGTATGGTGTGTGGGCATTGTGTATGCATGCAAGTAGAGGTCAGAGGTCAAGGTCCTGCACCTTTCTCAATCATTCTCCAACTTGTTCTTTGGAACAGGGTCTCCATAGAATTTTGAGCTCACTGATTCAGCCATTAAGCCCAAGTGGATGTCCTATCTCTACCTTGCTAGTGCTGGGATTACAGAAACATGCCATCATGGCTTCTGGGGATCTGAACTCATGCTTACACAGCAATTATTTTAGTCACTGACTTATTTCCCCAATCCCAAGAATCTGATTACAGTATCTTTATTAGCTGAGCATTCAATAAGTATTTTTGTGAACCTTGGCAATGTGATAGGCATGTGAAGTAACTGAATATATGGATTGGATCTATAATCTGAAGGAGATAATTGTACACATATGTTAGGGGAGGGTAACAAACTGTAAATAAATAAATATGAAAGTAAAAGACCACAGGTATTTAAATAAAAGGATGTATGCAATAGCACAAGGATAAATCACTCTTAAAAGCTGTAACTTTTTTAGCTCACAACTTAGGAAATACATAGGTAAAAATAAACTCAAAGGAAAGGAAATATTTTCTACAAAAGTTTGAAATAATTTTGATGTTAACCTTATAGCCAATCCAAAAATTATTTAGAGAAAAGTCATAGAGCTTGATATAAATTCTAAAAATAAAACACTTATAGAAATATACATAGAAGAATATCTTCATGGCCTGAAGGTAGATAAAAAGGTTTTAGACAGAACAAATGTGTGAAATATAGTGCATTAATTTTTGAGTTACTTTGGCATAGTACAGTTTGCTATGCAACACAATTTGCCTTACAATAATGATATAATATGCAATAGCATAATTATAACATGTACAATAAAATACAGTGATTTTAAATGTGCAACATAAAACTTTTGCTAATTAAAATTCATTGTTAAAAATGAAAAAGCTAAAATTAAAATCAAGTTACAGACTAGAGGAAATGCACACAAGAAATTGTTCAAGACTATTGACAATAAGGGAAATGCAACATAAGAAAGAGAAATTACTTGATACCCACTAGCATTGTAAAATCAGAAAACATTTAAAACCAAAATAGTCATGTTCATTGGATCTGAAAGTGGAGTTGCTACTCTGGGCATGATGGCACATGCCTTTAATACCAGCACTCAGGAGGCAGAGTTAGGAGGGCCCCTGTGATTTCGAGACCATCCTGAGACTACACAGTGAATTCCAGTCAGCCTCCCGGGCTAGAAAGAGACCCTACCCAAGAAAATAAACAAACAAACAAACAAGCAAGTAGAATTGTTTTTATCAGTGGCTTTGGGAGTAGGAGTAGTTATAAAGTTTAAGTTAAGCAAAATGAATAAGTTCTACTGGTTCCATTGCACAATGTTGTACCTGTAGTTGATGATACTGAATTTCATACTTCAAAATTGTTTTCATGTTCTATTTCCTATTAAATGTTCTTATTTATCCATTTAGAGTGTGTGTATGTGTGTGCATATACATGCGTGTACATACAAACATTCCATGGCAGTCAGTATGTGGAAGTCAGAGGACACCTTTCAGGTTGGTCGTTGCTTTCTACCTTGTTTGAAGTAGGATTTTTCTTTGTTCACTGCTCTCTTCTCAAGCTTCTGGCAAATTTTCCCGTCTCTGCCTCCCTTCTCACAGTATGAGCACTGGCATTATAGAACCTGCCCATGGCTGCTAGATGTTCAAGGGGTCTGGAAATCTGAAATCAAGTACTATGAGTTTCATGGAAGAGCTTTCTTCATTGTGCTATCTCCATAGCCCATGTGAGATGTTTGTTTTTTTTCCACAACAACAGCAGCAGCAGCAACAAAAAGAATAGCAATATTAAATGTTGGATATCATGTAGAACAGGGCAACTCACATTTGCTAGTGAACAGAAAGATAAACATATAGTTACCCTAAAATATTGTCAACTCTGCTCCTTTTTTCAGCACAAGACAAAAGAACATGTATCCACTAAAAATTTGTAAATATATGTTCATAATAGCTTTATTCCTAATATTTCATCAATGAAAATAATCAATTTTTCACATAGATACCTATTTTTCTATGGTGATAGGCATTTAGTGGAAAAATATTAATAAATTAATGACATACTCAACATGGATAAATCACAAAAAAAAAGTCTTAGCAGAAGAAAATAGGTAGGAAAGAGTAGTTAAGTGTGATTTATAGTTGGAGAAATTCAAGAACAAGAAATAATTGTTCCAGGAAATGATGAGGATGGAGACACAGAAAGTGACCAGAAGAGGAACTTCTGAGGAAACTGGAATCAGTGTCTTGAATGAGTGTTTATTATGTACAAGTGTCATTTCATCAAACTGCATGGAAACTATGATATCGTTACCAAGAATTAAATTTACTACTAAAATACAATGAGTAGAATGAATAAAATACAAAAATGAGGAAACTTTATGCCTGCTCCAGAGTCTGACCTAACAGAAAGAGGTCAGGAGTGGAGCCTGTGATTTAAACTGACTCATGTGGGAATTCATGTTGGAACAGATACGGAGTGTGAGACACCCTTGACAACAGTGTTTCTGTGGGGACACAAATCTAGGTCAATGGCTGCATAACTTCTTTACTTCCTATCAGTGAAGTGGCAATAAATATCCAATGATGATCAGAAGAGTCTGACCTCTGACCTTATGAAATTCTATAAAGGCATGTCATTCCAGCCAAGGAAGTTTGGAGTCTGTTAGCAGGATGGAGACTCTTCAGTTCTGGCGATGATCATTTCTGTTGTTTTTCTGTTACACCATGAGTGCTAACCTCCAAGCCACAATCAGGCCTCATCTGTTCAGCCTTACTAGGTAAGAGGGAAGGGCATTTCAGCTATAGTCTCTGGAGGATACAACGAATTTATGATTTTACTTGATTTCAAGCACTTGCGAGAAGGCTACTGGTTACATATTGGTTTTAAGTTTCAATCAAATAAATTGAAGGTAATATACATGCCAGACTGCAAATAAAAATGTTTTAGCCTTTTTAGAGAGATATAGAGACCTACATGAATTTTGGAATAATCACTTTCTTCGTGATATCCACTTGTATTCTTTTTAAAGTTCCCATCACATCTCTGTGATGCTCTGATATGATTTATCTCACTCTACAAGTTCCTGAGGTATTGGGTGGGGATTGCTACTTTTCTGTAACTAGGAGCTCAATTTTTCAAGTCCAAATACTAGCATATTACGTCTATGAATGCACAACAAAATATGAGGGTGTGTACCACTGACATTCTTTATTTAAAAATGGAGAACCAGAGTCACAGAGAAGGTACATGTCTTCTCTGAAATGCTGCCTGAAAGAGTGTTTTATGGTTCTAGAATATTCCCCAAGGGCCTCTGTATTAAGATCTATGTCTTCCACTTCACACTACTAGAAAGTGGGACCTTTAAGAGATAGAGTCTGGTGGGAGGTCTTTGTGTCATCAGGGGGAATGCCTTAGAGGTGGAAGGACTCCAGCCTCTCCTTTCCTTCCCTTGAGCTCTTTGGTTAGCTACAAGGTGAGAATGGTTTTGTTCCCTCAGTCACACCCATCATGATGCGCCTTGTCCCTGGCCTCCTGGCCCCAAAGCAAGAGAGCTACCAGTCATGGACACATCTCCAAAACAGCCTGAATGAACATTTTTGTGTTTGTAAGTTGGTTATCTTAGGTATTTGTAATAATGATGGAAACCTAAAACACATGTCAAAATTTGAACCAAAAACAATCTGACAGGATGCCCAACCATTAAACTAATGTATCACCTTTCTATTCTTTGTTCTTTGTTTTCTTCAAGCACTAACTTTGCATCAATAGAGCCAATAAGCTTTTCCAAGCACCATCTAATTTAAAGCTTACAATGATTTTGAGAGCTAAGACTTGAAATTTTCATTTTATGAATAGAAAATTCTACATCACTATGGTTCAAAGAGCTGATGTCTCCAGGATTGTACAGCTAAAAGTTGGTGAGGATGCCTGATTTTGAACTCTTATCCCTAGATCTCTACAGATGGTCCAACTCTCTAGAAGATATGAAATGAAATAAACATTTTAATCTAAAATAATTTACATTTATAGAAACTGCTCATCATGTCCAGCTGTGTGAGGATATAGCTTAGGAAGACAACAGTTAAGGATTCCAGTTCCTTTAGGGACACTGACAGAGTTGCTTGACTCATTTCTTTTAAGGCTGATGCTTTTCCCAATGTGCCTCTAGATTGTAGCTTCCTTTGACTTCTAAGACCATTGCTGGGAATCCATGTCTGCTTCACCTATGGTGATTGTTATCTAAACTTTGCAGTTTGACCTTTGCCTCCAGGGCCAATTTGTGCCATGACTAGTCAACCCACTTGGAAATCCTTTAAGTTCAGTTATTCCTCCAATCACAGCTTTGTAGCTCAAATTGAGTATTTTATGGGCTGTAATATGATCAGTCTTTAGAAACCATTGCAGAAATGGGATTTCTAATGTATCTTTGGCATCCATTCTAGTAAGTGATGGTTCTCATTAGGCTTTTCCTATGCTAATTTTAAAAGTTTGCATTCTCTGAGCAAATATACATAAAAGGAACCTAGAAGTGAGATGGAGGCTAAGAAATGGATAAGTAGTGCGGATGCAGTTAAATAATATGGGCTCATTACTACTTTTCTAGTGGTTATAATATTTTAAATTTCCTTTGGCCTCATTTCCATATATATGTATATTTCTTTTGTGGTGGTGGTACTGGGGATTGGACTCATGGCTTTGTGCATGCTAGGCAAGCACTATACCACTGAGCTACATCCCAAGCCCCCATCATTTCCTCATTTTTAAAATCATGACATTCAACTTGTTGAATTTAATATATTTTCATGCAAATCATGTACTTTTAATGCTAGGTTTTGAAATTTAAAAATACATAGAAGTATGAGCAAAACAGATTATTTCGTTTAGTCATATCTTATTCATCCCACAACTATATTTGAGAACCTACTTAGTTCTAGGCACAGTGTTGATTTGAGGGATACAGAAGACATAGTCTTCAAAGGGAACAATATGCAAAATGAAAAATGTGTAAGAACTGATGGGGCTGGGGAGATGGAAAAGTCAATCAAGTGCTAGCCTAGCAAGCATGAGGACATGACTTCAATCCCAAAAGCCCACATAAAAATGCCTATTGTGGCAACATAAGCCTGTGATTCTAGGACTGAGGAAGTGGAGACAAGAGATCCGGGTCCTTTTGTCCAGACAGTGTATCATAATTGTTAAGTTTCAAGTCAAGAAAAGATCACCTCAAACAAGGTAGACAGCATTTATGTGGATAATACCTGGTGAAGGCAGAAACACACACACACACACACACACACACACACACACACACACACACACACACTCCTGATTAAGTTCTCAAAGATGACAAACTTCCCATAGTTGAAAGATGATGCCTGTCCTTTTCATCACACACATATGGATTCTCAGTTAACCAAACATATCTCAGGTATGTGTCTCCACTCCAGCAATGCTCTCCCCTATCCTAGAACTTCCTCAGTGCAGATGATTTCTACTGGGCTCTGGGTACATGAATGGATAACACAGGAGACAATAGCCAGTTTACATTCCCCACTGCCCTTCCAAAGCTGTGCAGTCCAAAATAAAGGTGCTGAGGAGGCGGAGAACCCAATTTCCATTCTAAGTTTCACACAGTGGGTTTCAGTCAATTAAAATTTCTGTTCCTAAGATACGGTTGCTTATGAAGGCAAGCAGCACCCACATTTTTTGGGAAACAATGAG